>CAUYSK010101848.1:0-15641 GCA_963575035.1 Avahi laniger
AATTAATTTCTTTCTATTTTTGGTAGAGACGGGGTCTCACTCTTGCTCAGGCTGGTCTCGAACTCCTGAGCTCAGAATGATCCGCCCACCTCGGCCTCCCAGAGAGCTAGGATTACAGGCGTGAGCCACCGCGCCCGGCCTATGACCATTGTATTTTTAAACGGTTATTTAAATTATTGAAGAAAATATAATTCACCACCCCAACCCCTTTATTTCCATAGAAACTACTTATTTTATACCATGATTCTGGTGGACATTTTGTTGTTGTTAAGGAAAATGGTCAGTACGTTATTAAAAAAAACAGAGTGTGGCTAGGCTAGCACCTAGCAGCTACTCACTAAATATCTGCTAAGATTAATACCAAAAAAAAAAAAAAACAGAAGGACAATACAGTGAGAGTTACTTTTTTAAAAAATTAATGAATACTATGAATTTCCTTCAGTTATGTATTTGTTAATATTTAAGGCTCTGGTAAATGATGCATGCCATGTGAGCAGCAGACCACTTGTACCACAGTATAATACATCAATTTAATTCATCTTTTCTATGCTTTAGAATATACTTTCTATTAATAGATGGTTGAATATCATCTCTCTTGGATAAAAGTAGGTGAACTAGTTCACCTCAAGAACGTTTTTTTCCCCTCTGTCTGTGATGCTATACTTTCAATATACAATTATGCCATACTGCAAGCATATGAACTATAAATACAAAAATAATGGCATCAGAGCTACAAAATGAATTTTCTTGAGATTACCTCTTACAAAAGGACTCTATGAATGAGTACATTAAAAAGTACATTCAAGCAAATTAAAAGGTGCCATTATTTCTCTAGCACTATTCACATTAAGACCTCATGCAAATAACAATTTTAACAATATCCCTGAGTTTTTCTCATCCAGTATATTCATTCACTCATTCATTCAATAATCCATCATGTTTTGAAAAGAAACCAAAATAATTTAATGAAGCATTTACAACCACAGGGAGGACTCAGTAAATGCAATGTCGACCCTAGGTCATCATGTATTATTTTCATACTATGCTATTATAAAAGAGGAATTTAAGCAGATATGGTAAAAGTGGATCTTGAAAGAAAATAGGCAAATCATCGACGTTAACCATGAATGCCATTTTTTAAAAACAATTACATCTGAAACAAAAAATAGAATGTAAGCAAGCCTGACTTTAAATCTCTAAATCAGACATTTGGACACAGAACAGTATTTCCAAACATACTAGAAAGTGTATTAAATATTCAACTCTAGGAATAAGAACTAAAATTCTAATGAAATTTGCTGATATAAAAATAATGAATAATAAAAACATGCGTATGTCAAGTTACTTTTGGTAACACCAAATTGAAGAATGGTCCCAAATGGTCCCAAAGATAAAGAACCTTTCAAACCTGACACTCAGCCTCTTTAAATTAAATAAAAGATAAATAATCAGTGATAAATAAGGACAGAAAGAATGATACCAAAGCATTTGTAATTATGCTCAAGGGACTTAGAATCAGAGCAGATAAATATCTTTTAAATTGATGCTCTGATTAGGAAACAAATGGCAAAATTTTTAAGTTTTCAATTCACAATTGATTTAATTAACTGGCAATCTGTTCAATCAATAATTTGTTTCTAAAGCCAAACTATGTCTCTTAATTACCACAATAAATCTACTATAGATTCCACTTCAGACTAGGTATAAAGTGTCTTTTTAAACCTTGCCATCTATGTGAATGAATACAGCTATTTAAAAGTTATCTGAACTTGTGAAACCATTAAAATCCCTTTTTCTAGCATAAAGGCATATCCCCAGCACCTAATTCTAAGGAACAGATATTTAAATTCAAATTGGCTTGACAATTTCCTAGATTATGGGCCATCCACTGCAGTTCTAGCTGTATTCTCTAACATATTAAATATGTAACTGTCATTGCTATGTAATACCATCAATGTAATTATAATTTTCAGACAGAAATTTTCAGAAGTTATTATTCCAAACATATGATTCCTTGCGCCAAAACGATACCCACAATGTCTTTGTTTAGCACAAGTGCAGCAGCACAATGAAGACTATTGGAATTATTGTTAATATGTAGGTGTGATCAAGCTGCTCTAGCAAGGTTGTCCACATTTTGATCATAAAACTTTCTTTGTGTACAAAGCTGTACACGTTTGAGAAAACATTCACTGAACCAAAAACAGTGCATTGTTTACGTGTGACTAAGAAACACGCACTTGTGACAGTTGTGAGGTTTGTTTTACAACATCCGGCAACGTAGAAGAGGATTTAGAAGGAGATTTCTAAAGTGAGTGATTACAACCAATTATGGTTACACATTCACTGCCATACTTTAAATCTGTATCGGCAAGGCTTTCGAGGACATAGCAACTGTTCTATTAAAACTGATTTCTGAAATGAGGCAGAAGGAACATCCTAAAATGATAAAAAGCTTAACAGGCAGTTGAAGAAAGAGAATAACAACAAAAAAGTTTAAAAATTTACACTGCCCAATTAGAATTTTTAAATATATAGCCAATATTCAAAAGATAAATATTAAAGTAATAGAAATCTTGGGCACATACTATTTTCCTAACTCATATGGAAGACATCATTTTTACTTATATTTTCTTCATCATGTGTTTCTTTTTTACTCTACTGCGAATACACACTGTACGGATTAACGAAGACAAAAAAAATGTTTTCATTGCTGCAATTGCTGTTGGTAGCAATAGAAGCATTTAGTTGATAATTGTTATGATGAATTGGCGTAACTGGATTTAACATATATTGATTGTTTCTGGGAACAATTTGGTCCCTTTAGACATTGAGTTTCTAGAAGACCGGAGCACTGCCAACCCTAGGGAAGAAGGGAATCTGGCTAAGAGAGATCAAGAATACAGAATCATGAGACTTAAGAATTCTGTCACTTAAAAAAAAAAAGAAAAGAATAGAGAATCAACAGAATTTGAATACAGATCAAATGAAAATACAGGTAGGGTTTTGAGGAATATGTCAGCAATTCATTATAAGGGGACAAAAAGGAGAAACTGAGTAAAGGAGAGAATTTTATCTTTTGTTCCACCCTCCTAGACCTGCAGCATGTTCATCAGAAGACAGAGATACCCTAAAGACAGAAAAAGAGAAAAAGAAAAGAGACTCCGGAGAGAAGGGAGAAAAAAGAAAGATTTTTTTAAAAAGAAAGATATTTGAACTGGCCCCCTCCACGTACAGTGATCATTAATGCCAAACTAGTACAGGAAAGTTAATACAGGAGAATTCATAATAGCTGCAAACTGGAAGCAACCTAAATGTTCATCAAATAATAAAAAAGGTAAATAAATATACGTGTATAATGGGATATTAAATAGCATGAAAATGAATAAACTATAGCTCTTCATAACGAGCTGGATACATCTCATATCTATAATATCGGGTAAAAGAAACCAGACTCTCCCTCCAAAAAATATATACATACTGCTTGATTCCATTTATATAAAGTTCAAAATCAGGTAAAACTAATTAATGGTATTCACAGGATAGTGTCAGGGGAGAGGACCCAAACCCAGAAAGTCTGTGCTCTTAACCACAGGGCCACATTCAGTCATACTCTAAATGGAGACTCTGCAGGAGAAAGCGGCAATGACTGACGAGTGGGCTTGCCTACAGTGTGACTGGCCGGGCTAATTTCTTACCACCATCACCCTTGCGAGCTCCCCACCCCAAACTCTCCTTTGTGTCTTTATGTCTTTTTTCTTGGGCTTATCCGAGTCTCCCGAGAAGAATCATCTATGGCCTGACTGGAGGGCATGAGGCATCTGGGAGCTGAATGGGACCTGGTCCCCCACTTTCTAAAAGGTGCCCACTGCTCTCAGCTGTGACTGATGTCCCCCAAGTCCGGATTCCCTCCGGTTTAGCCTCTCCAGAGAGTAACCTTCAGTCTTTTGCTGGGATTTGGGAGGAGCAGTTATATGCCTACCTGCTTTGGGGAGAGTGGAGTGGGATCAGGAGTTCTAGCTACTTCTTACACAGACTTTAAAAGCAAATCTCCTGCACCCACCCCCACGCCGCCTCACTTTGAGAGCTCTGCATCCGAAGCTCCGGGAGTGGGGCGTGTGAGTTGGCTATTTCTGGACTCCCCTTGCTGCCGCCTCAGGTTCAGCTTTCTCTGATCGGCCAAGGCAGTGACTGCCCACTGTTCATTTGCTTTCTAGCTTCCAAAACGTCGCTTCTGAGATCGCCTCTCCATTTTGCTTTGTTCTTGGGGGTTTTATTTATTTATTTTCAGTAATTCTGGTGAGATTTCAAGGAGTAAAGGAAGTAAACACATGCATGTGTAGAATCCACCCTATTTACTCAAAAGTTAGTGATTACTTCCTATTAATTATTCCATTCTCCAATAACTTCTGGTAATTCAAGTAATTAATTTGCTTATGCAAATATGTCCATCTCTTTTTAGTGGGAAAAAGTCCAGTAGAACAGCAAGAAAACCAAATGGCAGTTCCTCTAATCTTAGCCAAGGTGAAATGAGAGCTCTCCACATCAGTTTTCTGTCTCAGAATTAGGACTAATGCTACATTAGTAGGTCTTAGTATGGAGCAAAATAGAAAAATAAAGCAAATTCAGGATCTGGGGATACTAAATATAGAATTCAAATGACTGCCCCCAAGTCATGATTTCATCCAATGAACAAGTACATGAATCTCTACCTCACACCACTCCCCTCCCCAAAAAGCAGCACTAGAACTCAAAGTAAAGCAAGGCCCAATCCTTGCTATGTTGCTCTTCTCTCAATAATCAGTTCTCTATCACCTTTTCCAGTCTGACCTCTATGTCCAGGCACATGGACGCCCTTAATTCCTTTATCTCCAGCTACATACAGAGCAGTTTAGACATCTCCCTAGCATCTCAAATTCAGTCTGATCAAAACCAATCTCATCCTCATTGGCCTCCACTTATCCCTGAAAGAGAATTTTCCTCCCACCTGTCCCATTCAATAGGTAATCTGCTGCTATATACAATTTGTCTAAGAGTCATTTTATTTATTACTTCAAAATGTCTCTTTGGTGCTCCTAGTACTATTATTTTTAATGGTGGAAATTTGGAAACTGTTTGAACATCCAAATTTCAAAAACAGCTAAGTAAATGATGGAATATACAAATAATGGACTACTAGGAACCATTAGAATAAGCATTTTAAAAGGCATTTAACTACATGAAAGCATGTTTACATCATAATGCTAAAGAAATAAAAAAACCAGAATCTAAAAGTTTATATAGTAAGATTAGGAAAAAAATGTTTAACAAGGAAAAACAGGAAAGGAGTACAAGGGAATTTTCTGGGGTGATGGCAATGTTCTAGATCTCCTTTAGGGTGAAGGTTATACCAGTATATACAATTGTTAAATTCATTGAATGTCCACTGCTTAAAACTCATTCTTCAAATCTGATTGCATGTTAAGTATATCTAAATTTTTTTAAAGAATTTTTAAGAGAAAAAAATCATATAAAAATACAGACTAGGAAGAAATTCGTGAAAATGTGAGTAATGACATAATGAAATCATCGGTGATTTTTTTTTCTTTTCCGTGAGAGCATGGGGAGGGGGGGAATATAGGAGATGCGGAGTTCCCTTTAGAAATTCTTCTTCATTTCCTCTTCCTTTGCCTACCATCTAATGAGACTGAAACAACAGTTCTATGCCAAAGGCCATCCTGGGTTAAATCTGCCAGCCTAATCCTCCTTAACAGCACAGGCTTTCTTTGTAGTGGCTGGAAAAAGAAAAGTAAGAACACCATTTACATTTCACCTCCTGTTCAAAAATCCTTACAACTCATTGCTCACCATCTACAAGATTAAGTCTAACCTCCTCTACTTAGCTTGCCAAGCTCTCTATAATCTAAACCCTTCCCTGCCTCTCCACCATTATTACCCACGAATTCCAACCATGAACCCTCCACTCCCTTTAGGCTCCTATTTCAAGATTAAACTGTGCACAAAATAAGAGGCAACTTTTTACCTGCTGAAATGGTGACAGCAATGTGAAATTAATTATCTTTTGAGTCTGTTATACCCACACAAAACGATCACAGGAAATGATATTTCACACAGAGACAACTATATTGCACTCTCTCCAAAATTGGAAATGTAGCAGTGAATCCAAAAGTGAAGACTGTTGATATTAAATCTTAGAATCCAAAAATAGAGGTGTAAACACTGCAACAGTCATAGTGCTTACTGTGTATAAATCAGCGCAGGCCCTCGGACTGCTGGCGTTGGCAGTCAAGCACTCCTGCCCCACGCAGGCTGGCCACGTGATACCAGGGCTTTGCTGCATTTCATTGTTTGTGGACTGTGGATCTCTAAGTCCCAGAAAGTTACAAAAACTGGTGAATTAAGTGATTTGTGTAAAAGCCAAAGTGCACACGTCAATAAAACAATACTAACACAGGGCTTTTCGAGAACACAAATTCTAGACATCTGCTTTGAACACTTTATGGTTCAAAATCAGCGAAAACTGAAAGAAAAATTAAGCCTCTTGAAATGTGAATTTTTTAAAAAGCAAAAACAAAAACAAAACACTTGAGGCTCCTGATGTATGTTTCTGACCACTGATTATGTGTTCTTAATTGAAATCACTAAAAATAAACAGGAAACACTGCCCGAACTGTCACTGTCTCTCACTCTGTGGTCTTTGTGTGTGTCTGTCTCTGTCTCTGTGACCTTTCATTAGCAAAACAAAGCCCTGAGCTAGCTGGTGAGTAATTAACGCACCTGATCTACATCTGACCATAGATTCTGTCCATAGATTATTAATATCATTCCTCCTTACCCCAACACTACTGCTTCCTAACAGATTGGATAAGACATGCCACTTCTGCGGGGGACTGAACGGACAGCCCTCCCTTGATGACCCATAGCTGGCCCCATCTTGCGCAGGAGTGTGAGGGTAAATTCCTCTTCAGGAAACCAAGAGAAGGCTCTAGGGGCAGGACCTAACCACCCACTCTGTTAGTTTACATTTTAAATGTGCATTTTAATCATCATTGCCTTCTGATGATTTTGCCCCTAAAATAACTTCTCTTACTTTCCAGAATGGGATACAACAGATTTCCCAATCTGTTATTAAAGGTGGCACAAAAACAAAACTCAGCTTCCCAACATTTTCTCTATTGTCTAAGCTTAACAAATTTTTCTAACTTTCCTAAGAGAAAAAGCCAAAAGTCCCTAAAAAGGAAGAGGCTTGCCACATTCCAGACAGCGTTTTACCCTGGTCTCTGAAAGGCCTTAACTTCTGCAGGTAGGACCATTCCGCAGTATTGCAAAGCAGCCCATTAACTACCCAACACTATCTGCCCAGCCCCCATTCCCTATTTGCTACCTATACTTCTGAAAGGTCGGAAATACCACATTCTCCAACAGAGCTTGTTTATCCTGTCCAAAAATATACTTGCTCTCCATCTTAGCCAACAATTATAACTGGTCCTATTTCTACGCAGAAACATCCTTTTTTGTACCTGTCACCCCTCACCCTCCTTGGCATGCTCCTCCCTGCCAGAATCCTAGTTTCCCTCCTCCACTGTTGGGCCACCACCTCCCCAACACTGAAATTGCATTTTTACTCTAGAAGTCCCTTATCTTCTCCCCCATTTTTCAGAGGCAACTTGCTCCTCAGAGGTCACAGGATAGCGCATCTCTTCTTGTTCCCATCCACAGATCAGCCAACTACCTCCTGGAAAAGACCTGCTCATTGTTTTCTTGCCAAATTCTTGCCTCAAGCATTACTGTCTCTGAGAATTCCACATCAAGGACACAAGTTTTCTCAGCTTTTTCCTACTAATAATGCACAACTGCGGTATAGCCAGCTTTCTCCTTAGAGAATCAACCAATAAACCCCCTCTCTCATTTCTGTGTCTCCTCGGTACAGAGAAAGCCAAATGGTACAAACTAATACCAAGTGCTAGGATTATCCAACGCCCACCTTGTACATGTCACAGGAAATATTTCCCACTTTTTTCATCCATTTTCTTGGTAGATTTTTCCAGAAGCATTGTTTATACCTCTAAACCAAATTTTCAGCTTCAAGGTTAAATTAAAAGATTGGAGAAAAGACAAAGCAAAACTTGAATGCAGTACAGTAACTCTGCGGTCCCCAACCCCCAGGGCCGCTGCCTCAGCTTTGACACTCCCCATCATTCGCATCACCGCTTGAGCTCCGCCCCTGTCTGCGCCCTATCTCCCCCACCCACCAACCATCCCCTAGAAAAATTGTCTTCTATGAAAGTGGTCCCTGGTGCCAAAAAGGTTGGGGACGGCTGCTTTCTGCTGACAGCTATTAATGGGGAGGGGGAAGTAGTCTCTCTCATTACAGTGAGAAGATATTATTGGATATATCAGCGCTAGACAAGTCAGAGCTGTCAAACAATTCTAAGTATATTAAAAACTCTCAATAATCTTTAAAGCAGTTAAGCCAGAAGGACTACAGCTTGTAAATGAAGCAAACAGCAATGAGTAGTTCAGTTGCTTCCTGAGTAAAAACCCTCTATTTAGTACATTTAAATTAAGACTAAACACTTTAGAATCCCTGTCAGATCCCTTAAGAGAGAATTTGTGCAGGAGAGAAATGGTAAATTATCAATATAATACGGATATCAATATGCAAATCTATCATGAAAAAATTTATTTAGATGAATTAAGGCAGTGTATATACAAACATATATGTAATTATAAAGACATGGACATGCAGATTTACAGAGAGTTCTCCCCAAAAAAGATGCAAATAAAATTTCCCAGAAAGTTTAAAATCAACAGTCAGAAAAAAAGTATGGAAAGTCATCTTAAAGGGCAAAAAAGCTTTCAAGCTAGCAAAACCTCATTGTAACCAGAAAAACATATGAATCCATCTAAAGAAAAAGGTAAGTCTATCAGAGATGTTAGAGGTAGTATCATAAATAATAATAATAACTATAACTACTTTATAAAATTACCACTGTGCAAAGCATTTTTTTTTTTTTTTTGAGACAGAGTCTCACTTTCTTGCCCTGGCTAGAGTGAGTGCCGTGGCGTCAGCCTAGCTCACAGCAACCTCAAACTCCTGGGCTCAAGCGATCCTACTGCCTCAGCCTCCCAAGTACCTGGGACTACAGGCATGCACCACCATGCCGGCTAATTTTTTCTATATATTTTTAGCTGTCCAATTAATTCTTTCTATTTTTGGTAGAGACAGGGTCTCGCTCTTGCTCAGGGTGGTCTCGAACTCCTGAGCTCAATCTGCCCACCTCGGCCTCCCAGAGTGCTAGGATTACAGGCGTGAGCCACCGCGCCCGGCCTGTGCGAAGCATTTTTCACGATTTAATTTTCCCGATAACCTTATAAAGTTACAATGGAGTAACAAGCTTAGAGGGTTGAGACTTGCCCAAGATCATAAAGCTAAGTAAGTGGCCAGACTGGGTCCAGGCCTGTCTGTCTATACCACTGACCCAGAAAAGACAACAAAAAGGAGAAACAGGATTTGCATACATAAGTGCTTCCAAGGATTAGGGGGTTCATCATGGAGATGGAGGAATGTTCAAATCATCTAACTAACTCCCCTGGTCTCAAATCCAGTCTGACCAAGCAACTCAAGGATTCCTTGGCTGTCCTTACAGCTTGCCTGCAGGGAAAGAAGGCATAGCTCAAATATATACAAACATCTATCCACTGGGTAGTGCCTTTTACACTCTAAATTCATGCACTGGCACTTTGCATTCTGATGAGTCTTTTGTGAATCCAAGCAGTTCAATGACAAACAAGGCAGCAAGGTGGGGTACCTCTACGATGCAAGCCAACATCACTATATGAGGAGCACATCTGGGCAGAGGAGCCTGTTCTTTGGAACTTCTGATGGTGAGACAGGGATTGAAGGAGCATGGAGGAGCACCTGAACTTAGGGGACAGGATCATTTTGGGGACTGTAGCTGGGCAGGATCAGAGAAGGGAGTTGTGACCTGTACAGCCCTCCCCCTGCGCCCCTCCTAGTCCCTCAATCACCACATACTCTTCCATACTGGGAGGGGGGTGCTAGGGTGGAAAAAAGGTTGAGAAGCAAAGTTAACAATTCAAGAATAACACAAAGGCAATATAAGGCTATTATATAGGGCAGTGAGGTGGTGGGAGAAAAGGAGGGCAGAGCAAGCTATTTCTTAGGCAGAAAAAGAACACTTAACCCCAGAGCACACTGTGGTCTGACCTCATCAGAAGCAGCAAAAGATACAGAGAAGGGCTTAATCAAAGACCTTTTTAGTACTTAGAAAAGCTCAGGGAAAAACACAGTACAGAGACAAGAATATAATCTTTAGGGATTTTTTTCCTCATTCCTATTAGAAAGAATGACTCCAGGGGAGCATTAAGGCATAGCAGTTATGAGTATGGGTTCTGGAGCCAGACTGCCTGGGTTCAAATCTCAGTTACCCAGGTAAGAGGCTTTGGACAAGCTTCTTAACTTCCCTCTACTTGCTTTATATTATCTATACAATGATATCTATAATGATACTACCTATCTCGCAGGGTTGCTGTGGAGATTAAATTAACTCATACATCATAGTTGATTGCAGATTATTATACTGCTAACAATGGAGTACAGGTGCCGGCGATCTTCTTCCATTAGTACATACCTCTCTCAAACGCCTCTAAGGATTAAGCATGTGGCCACAATTCTAAACTGCATAACTACTATGAGAACCTACCAAAACTAACACAAGATAATACAGAAAATCTGAACAGTCAGACATGTATTTAAGAAACTGAATTCACTACCAAAAACCTTCCCACAGAGAAAACTCCAAAGCCGAAATGGTTTCACTGGTAAAAATCATTTTAACAACTTCATTTTTCCTCTTCAGTTACTGCCATAAATGGGAGGACTCTGCTCCTTTCCAATCTCGTATTTTCCAACTAAGCAGCAGGGACGTTTACTGAACACAGGGTAAAATCTGCCTTAAATCATTTTGCAATTAGCTGTACCTTTGAACATTTAAGCAAAAGCAAGTCATTTTCTCCCACAAAAATACATACAACATACAAAATTTCGCAGTCAACATAAAGGGGTTTAGTGAATCCATGAAATCAATCTAAGAGCACTCTAAGATCTAAATAAAAATTATTAAATGAACATTAACTAGAGTAACACAGAGTGACAATTTAAGGTGGTAATTAAGAAAAGAACAAAGTATGGGCCAGTTTCTCCACCCTTTGACAAATTACAAATGCTAACAATCTGCACCTAACCTTGAGCAGTGAATTCTTCCTGATTTCATCCTAAAAATTTCTTTTGGTAATCTTCATTATCATATCCTTAAATTCTTTCCTGTGCACCAAGGAATTCTTTAATTTCTAATCTAATTCTCAGGTCCTATCTTTTAGACTTACCCTATCCTCCAAATTTCCCAATAACGTCGGTTATTAAATGTCTTTCTCAAATATCACTCAATTCTCTTCCATTATTTATATTTCTAATCATATAAACTGTCCACCTGCACCCAGCCACCCCCAATGGCTCTTTTTCTACTAACTCACACGTACAAATCTTATCTCCTTTGGATCCAAAGAGTCACCTCCAAGGCAAATTCTGGCCAGGATGCGGTCAACAGTCCCCCCTAGTCCATGGTTTTGCTTCCTACAGTTTTAGTTACCAATGGTGTAAGTACGATAAGATAATTTGAGAGAGAGAGACATCACATTCATATAACTTTTATTACAGTATTTTGTTATAGTGGTTCTATTTTATTATTAGTTGTTATTGTCATTGTGCCTGATTCATAAATTAAATTTTATCATAGGTATGTATGTACAGGAAAAAAACTTAGTAGAGTTCAGTACTATCCATGATTTCAGGTATCCACTGCGGGTCTAGGAACATATCCCCCATGGGTAAAGGGAGACTAGTGTAAGTTATATTCCTTATCAGAGGCAGGAAGATGAAAAATGGAAATGTTACATTTTACTCTGATAGTTATCATCCCAAGGCTACTTTTAGGTAGTTGCTATTTTATGAAAAGAAACTCACTGTCCTTCAGCTAATAAAGCATGTAGTGAGTATGTGTAGGCGGACTCTGAGATCTTTAACTGCAACTTCATAATTTTCTACAAAAAGCACATTATTCTATTAAGAGACTAACCAGAGCTGTGATTTTCAGTTAAATCAAAGAATGTATAAAAGATAAAGCATTTGGATAACCAAGTGACAGGCTATAATTTGAGAGTGGGAAAAAACAAAGCTAATGGTGGCCAAGAAATAATGAAGAACTCAAGAAAAGACCTCAACAGAAAAGAAGGAAAAATCAGTGAACATATTTTAGCTTGAAAATACATTAGCTTTGGAAAGTCACATATTCTATGACTTGAGGGATACAGAGATTTAATCAGACACTGGGGGTGGGGCAGACTCTGAAACCAAGAAAAGCCAAGTTGGAAAGATGAAATATGAAAATAATAACAGCAAACAACCAGTGTAACCAGGTTGTATACTTTTTGCAGGAGAAAAGTGATAGGATTTTACTCTAGTGAAAACAGTATACCCACGGTGCGAGCTGTCATTATTTATACTCATTATCTCAACTTCCTCATTACTTTATCCACTCCTCAACCCGCTAGCTGCCACGTGTACCACTGCACTGAAACACAATGATTCTCTGGTATCATCCAGAGCTCCATCATCGTTCTTTCTCTCCCCTGCCCTACTCCCATTATCACAGCTACTAATCTCCATCTCCTGCTTTCCATATCTAGGTCTCCTGTAGGAACCTCGATGTTAACACATCAAAAATCAACTCCTGGGAGGGGGAAGGGGGAAGGAGGGGATGGGTGTTTGCATACACAAAGAGTGCAATGCGCACCATCCAAGGGTTGGACACGCTTGAAACTCGGACCTGGGGGGGAGGGGGGAGGCAAGGGCAACATACATAACCTAAACATCTGTACCCCCATAATATGCTGAAATAAAAACAAAAAAAATCAACTCCTCAGCTTCCATCCAAAACCTGCTGTCCCTGCTAATGCTGTGTCTTTCTCAAACGGCAGCACTGCAAACTTCTAACTGCCAAAGCTCTCCCAGCCACCTTCCTCTCTCTCACTTCAAACATCCACACAAATGCTAAGTGGCTTCAGTTTTACCTCCTAAGTGCCATCCTCTTTTCTTCTCCACTTCCACACCTGCAGTTGGCTTAGGCCCTCCACAACTTGTTCAATACAATTGTTGCGTTAAGTGACTCCTTTCTGCCTTCGATTTCAGCCTCTGTCAATCTCTCTGCCCCACAGCCATTAAAATACAAATCTGGCCACGTCACTCCCCCAAGTAGAACCTTTCAGCGGTTATCTACTGTCTGCAAGGTTCTTTCAGATTCTGGCCCACATCCCCATCTTCAACTGCCACCATCCACCTCCTCCCACTCCCCAAAACACACACGCTTAATGCTGCTACAACACAGCACTACTTGTGTTGCCCTGTATGTATCACATGGTTTGGGAATTCTTTGTATCACATAATTCTCTTATTTCAACACTAGCTCACAGCCACCTGAAAAAACATTCATCTTTTAACACCCTACCCAGACTATACTCATTCCCTAAGGCCTTCCTACCTTCCAACTCCTTTGATCAACTCAGTCTAAGAAATTATAAATGGATTGTAAGACCACATCCTACCTACCTTCACCTCCCTCTACTCCTTCCTTGCCTATACACTTATACATACTTTATGAGTACACATATGACACTGTCTTATTTGTTCACATGACTATTCTCTCTACCTGTGAGCAGTTGGCAAAGTAAGGCCCTAATAATATAAAAGTGTGACATTAAGTCACTTAAACATCACCTGGAATTAACTAACTAAAACAATGTCTTCACCAACAAGATTTCATCTCACACTTGAAGTATCACCAACAGAAACATTTTTGAGAAAACAGATGCACAAATATAAAAAATATAAAACATACAGAGTTCAAGTTCAGGTAAATAAAAATTTATACAAGATTTGGAAAGCCAGAAGTTCTAAGAAATCCTTCAAATGGATACATGGCAACAAAACCAAAAAGACAACATCAGCACGATGTGGTAAAAAATATGCCTCAAGGACAGAAGCTTGACACTTGAGATGATGCAAAGCAGAATAAAGCAAGGCCTAAAGGAACTGAAAGTACTGACTCTTCATTTTTCTATCAGATACGACCCCATGAGACATACAAGAAACAAGCTACTTTCCTAAGTGACTACTTTGAACAATGGTTTATAAACTTTAAGAAAGGCAGAATCCATTTAAAATTTCTTAGACTGTGTTGATCAAAAGAGTTGGTAGTTTTCAGAGCTGGAAGGACTTGAGAGATCACTCTCAACTCCCTCCATTGGCAATAGGAGAAACTGAAGCTTAGACAGGAAATTACTTGCTCACGCTCCCACCATTAGTAAAGTGGAAGATAAGAAATGAGGACAGTGCCTTCCACATTCTCTGGCTGGGGCTCTTTCTACTGCCCCACACTACTCTTATACAAGTAAGTTATGGGCTATTTTGCTTTACAGGCAATCTCAGATATATCGTGGGTTTAGTTCCAGACTACCACAATAAAGCAAAAATTTCAATAAAGTAAGTCATGCAAATGTTTTGGTTTTCTAGTGCATGTAAAATGTATGTTTAAACTATACTTTAATCTATTAAATGTGTGATAGCATTATGTCTAAAACAATGGATAGACCTTAATTTTAAAATATTTTATTGCCAACAAAAAAAAAAAAAGAATAACATCTATTGGATGTTGGGCAGGGGCGAAGGGGGAAGAGGGAGGAAGGGACGGGTATATGCACACACAAAGAGTGCAATGCGCACCACGCAATAGGATGGACATATTTGAATCTTGGACTGAGGGAAGAAGGGGGGGCAAGGGCAACACACGTAACCCAAACATCTGTACCCCCATATCATGCTGAAATAAAAAAAAAAGAAGAAAAAAATAAATAAAAAACAAATTTTTCCCTTGCATTAAAAAAAAATATTTTATTGGCAAAAACTACTAATGATCACCTGAGCCTTCGGCAAGTTGTAATCTTTTTTGTTGGTATAGGGTCTTGCCCTTGATGTTGATGGTTGCTGACTGATCAGAGTGCTGGTTGCTGAAAGGTGGGGTGGCTGGGGCAATTTCTTAAAATAACACAATGAAATTTGTAGCTTCAATTAATTCTTCCTTTCATGAAAGATTTCTCTGTAGCATGAGATGCTGTTTGACAGAATTTTATCCATAGTAGGTATTCTTTCAAAATTGGAGTCATTCCTCTCAAACCCTGCAACCGTTTTTATCAACTAAGTTTACAGAATATTCTAAATCCTTTGCTGTCATTTCAACAATATTCACAGCCTTCAAAAGTCAAACCGGCCAGGCACGGTGGCTCACGCCTGTAATCCTAGCACTCTGGGAGGCCGAGGCCGGCGGATCCTTTGAGCTCAGGAGTTCGAGACCAGCCTGAGCAAGAGCGAGACCCCGTCTCTACCAAAAATAGAAAGAAATTAATTGGACAGCTAAAAATATATAGAAAAAATTAGCCGGGCATGGTAGCGCATGCCTGTAGTCCCAGCTACTTGGGAGGCTGAGACAGTAGGATCGCTTGAGCCC
>CAUYSK010101850.1:0-10636 GCA_963575035.1 Avahi laniger
AAAAAACTAGCTGGGCATGGTGGCACATGCCTGTAGTCCCAGCTACTCGGGAGGCTGAGGCAGGAGGATCGCTTGAGCCCAGGAGTTTGAGGTTGCTGTGAGCTAAGATGACGCCACGGCACTCTAGTCTCAGGAACAGAGTGAGACTCTGTCTCAAAAAAAATAATAATAATAATAATATAGTCCAGAGGTGGGGGACCTGCAGCCCCAAGGCCACATGTGGGCTTCTAGGTCCTTAAGTGTGGCCTTTTGACGGAATCCAAATTTCTCGCAGCAGATCCTTTCATTTTTATTAATACATTTTTGTTTGTCTTTTATGTTTTTATTTTATTTTTTAAATGAATGTATTTAAAATACCAAAGAATAAAATAAGTTTCAACGAAATGATCCTTCTTTGTGATTGACCGGCGCAACTAGAACATTAGTAAAGCCGTAAGGGCTAGATTGACGGCTGCCACGCTCATGATTTAGTTCTAACTTCCCCGCCTGACTGGCACCACTACCGCAGGAGGCTGGTTGGGAGAGTTTATGGGGGTCGAGTGCACCAGTCTGTTATCAGCTTTCGACAGCAGTGCACTGTGTTTCTGTTTGAAGTGGAATTTGTGAATGGTTGCGCAGCTCAACAGTATTTTTAAATTCTGTCTGCTTAACAGCCCATCATGTCAAAGAAGATCAAGAGAATACTGAAAAAAGAAACCAGATATTTTACCAAGGATCGGGAATTGCAATATTACCTTGTTTCTGCTAAAGATAAGATGATTTGCTTGCTTTGTGATACAAAAATATCAACGTTAAAGGAATTTGATGCTCATCAGCATTGTAACACTCATAAGGACCACAGATACTTTAATCAGAGGGAGAGGTGGGAAAGGGTGCATTGTGAAAATTAAAAAATGCAAATCGAAAGCAAAGACAAGTCTTTCAAGCAGCTGTAAAACCTGGAAATAATGCCACTGAAGCAACTTACAAAGTAGCTTATATGCTAGGGAAAAAGGAAAGCCATTCAGCGATGTAGAAACTGAGAAAGAATGCATTGTTGAAGTTGCAAGATGCTTAGACCCCGATAACATTTCAAAGTACAGACAGCTGCCTCCTTCAAGGAGAACCATAACTGAACGGCAGCATGAATTAGCCTTCGACTTAACAGAACAATTTCATGCAATACTGCAAAACCATCTCCAGACTTTGCTAACTGCAAAATCACCCCCAGTTGAGACCGGCTGTCACTGGGTGACCCAGCTGTGCCATATATAACTCTCAGCTCATGCTCACCCTCAAAAACTATCTAAAAACAATAAGGAGCTTGACAAATATGTATAATATCTGTGGTGTGTGTATGTGCGTGTACGTATATATATATATATGAAGACGACAACTAGAATGGTGATGAAAAAGTCAGCAGAAATAAAAATTAAATTTCAGAATTCTAGTCAGATGCTATCCAATCTTAATTAGAGCTTTTTCGGTGACTATGCGGATATTTCACACAAATCGGAGGCTATTTTACATAAATTGATTTTTGCTGATGCGATCAAGAAATGTAACCCATATGAAAAAGTTTTATCAATTGTTGAAAGGAGCCAGAAGACCGAATCTTTTAGTTCCTTGGTCAAAAGGTGAGTTTCTCCCTTCCCCTCTTCTTTTAAGTGAAATAAAGACATAGTTTGAAAAGACACCTGCCCATTTGGCTCAATAGTTAAGTCTTGTCTGGCTATAGTGTAAAAATAGGCATTCCTCTGTCTGTACATGAAAATAGCACTTCCCCAACAAAAGCCAAAAGTTTTAGAGCTGCAAAAAAATGTTTACTTAAAAAAAAAAAAAGTCTTTTCCTCTAGTGTTTATTTTGGGATTGTGTAGGTGTTCTAGCAGAGGTAAGCAGGTATATAAGGCTCAGAGATTACCCTGTGAGAGGTCCCTTCCTGCAGTCCCTGAGAAAGCCTCGTGCTACGACTTTCTATGTGTCAGGTTGAGAACATACGCTGGTATAACACGCATCTTTCTTTTTGAAAAGTTGTGGTTATACTGAAATAATGATAATGATCATAACTAACTGTCTGATTTTTATGGGACACTTTATATTCCTTTACTCATGTGTTGGTTCATTCATTCACCAAATAGTCCCCAAGATCCACCAAGCAATGTTCTAGATTCTTGAAATATATTGGTGAACAAACAAAAAATAAACAGAACATCTATGCCTTTGTGGAGAGTTTAAAAAATGAGATAGTATATACATAGATCTAAAGAGGTAGCTATATAGATATATACTGTTAGAAGGTTATAAATGAAACAGAAAAAAATTTAACAGGGTAGGATTGGCGAATTTTCTGGAAAGGGCCAACTAGTCAATATTTTAGACTTTGTGGGCCATGTCGTCTCTCAACTCTACCACTGTTGGGCAAGAGCAGCCACACTCCAGATGTAAAAAAAAGTGAGTGGCTGTATTCCAATAAATCTTTATTTACAAAAATGGGTGTTTAGAGGCCATAATTTACAAGCCCCTAAAATACGTAAAAGAAATCAGTTCAAGGGGGTCCCCAATTTTAAATATGGTGCTCAAAATGGGCATCATTGAGAAGATAATATTCAATCAAAAACCAAGAGGTGGGCGGGTCCAAAGGCAGTGAGTTATCTCACTTGATTGTTCACAGTCAGTTACAGATTAAACTACTTGTTCTACTACTTTCCCCCCTCCTCACTGCTGCACTTGACTAGTCTTAAAAAAATAAAAATAAAAAAATAAACAGGAGTTGAACAAGTCAGACTTGTAGTTATAGAGAGGAAGAGCATTGTAGGTAAAGGAAGCCGCAGGTGCAAATGTCCTGTGGCAGCCATGTGTCAGGAAGGAGCTCTGTCGGACTGAGGCAGAATGAGTCAGTAACCCAATTTGTACACACTCTCAATTAGTATCACCAATTTGTTTTCTTCTTTCTTCCTGTCACTACCCCGGTCTTCTGTTAAGTGAAATTTGTGTTACCACAATGAGTAAGGGCTCAGACATGGGCTTTTTCCCGACCTAGGAAAGGTAAGAGGCATGGATATATTTTGTTTTGTCTCCTTAAGGCCTTGAGTGCTGGGAACAGAAATGACAGATGAAGGCAAGAACACGTGACCACAGAGGTCTCCCCTAGCAACCTTTTAGGACGCGTTCTAATCCTCAGCGAAGCTGGCAGAATGAAGGTGTATAATCAAAAAAAGCAACTATAAAATACTGCCTTATTATTATTCACCTGGCTTGTTTATTCTCGGAGTGTTTTTAAGTGGAAACTGAGTGTGACATTTTACAGGACCAGAAAACAGGGCTATTGTTTCTAAATTATCAGGAAACCCATCTTCTAAGAAGTGCTTTATAACCCTGGGTCCTTACGTGCTGGGGAGAAAGAATAATTTGAGTCTCCAGATGCCACCAGAGCAAAGCCGGTCCACGTTTTCAGGTCCCCAGGGTCACCCAGAGCAGGACAGTGCACCTGGCGTCCATGAGTGAGAACCCATAGACGTGAGGGAGCCGTGGTGTGGTCAGGGCAGCATCTGTTTCCATTTAATTCCAGATGGAGTCTGCTTGTCTGTCTGTGTAGGTACCAATATGACAAGAAACATGTTTTCATAACACGTTTGCTACTTTATATAATAAAGTAAATTCCCTGTCAAAGTCTGCCATTCACAATTTTGTTTTTGTTTGTTTGTTTTTGAGGCAGAGTCTCACTGTGTTGTCCTGGCTAGAGTGAGTGCCGTGGCGTCAGCCTAGCTCACAGCAACCTCACACTCCTGGGCTCAAGCGATCCTCCTGCCCCAGCCTCTGGATGAGCTGGGCCTACAAGTGCCACCACACCCAGATAATTTTTCCAATTTTTAGTAGAGACGGGGTCTCGCTCTTGCTCAGGCTGGTCTCGAACTCCTGACCTCGAGCGATCCTCCCGCCTCGGCCTCCCAGAGTGCTAGGATTACAGGCGTGAGCCACCACGCCCGGCCCCATTCACGACTTTGAATAACTTTTTATGCACACCTGATCTTGTTCCACCAAAATATGTGTCTTCTGAAAGGCTGACAAGGGGTACGGGGTAAAACAAAAGCCTGGGTAAGATTAGCGAGCAGAGACGCATAGACGACACCAAAACCTCATTCCCCCACCCGAATTCAGCCATTCCTCTCCCCACCCACATAGAGTGCACTTTGGGCCCCCTGGGAGTCTTCCAGCTGCCGGCGTGCGCGGTGCTCAGTGGTCCCCTCTCCGGTCAGGGATGTCAGTGCCCACCCCCTTCGTCAGGTGACTCTGACACATCCCTGGGCTCCAAGGGGGACTTCCTCAAATGAAGTCCCATCCGATTATGCTCTCATAGCAAGGTTTCCTTCACAGCGCTTCTCGGTTTGCAGTTCAAACATTCATCTGAGTGATAGCAATTATCTGTCTCTTGCACTAAACTGGAAGCTTCCCGAAGACAGAGCTCCCTCTCCTTTTGCTCTTTCCTGCATCTCCAGCGGTGGGCAGTGCCCACCATGCATGGTCACTCCATACACACTGGCTGAATAAACGAAGCCTCCCGGCAGGTCAAAGGGAAGAGAAAAGCATCATACATTAAAATATTTACAAGGTCAGTAAATAAAAACAAAGCTCCCCAGGAAAAGCACAGCTCTCCCTGTATTCTGACTTTCAAGCAAAATTTCTTCCATGGATGCTCTAGAAGAGAACATGGTGTGAATTTGCAGACAACACCTTCATGTTGATGTAGTAATGCATCCGAATCAGCTGTTTGTTTAAGCACCCCTCAATACAGGGATTGAGAGACGCCAAACACGTGCTCGATCACAGTTCAGCGTGAATAATTCTGAAGGAGCTAAAAAAAAGGTGACCCAAGAACACAGTTTTCTCAGGGTTCTGGCTTCATGCCAAAGTCAGATAATGCAGAGAAATCGAAGGAGGGGGGATGTGTCCTCTAGGCTCTGCTTCCACGAATACATCTTCCAGTCGGGATTACGGTGTGATTGGACAGCTGAAAGGGGAAGGTCGTGGTCTTTGTGAGCACAGAAGGGACAGACCCATGTTTATTCTTTGCCGGTGGCCAGAAAGAGTATGACTATTTAGTGGACTGTAGTTCAGGATGTAGCTGTCTTCATTCAGCTGGAGAAGGAATGACTCATGAGTCCCATTCATTTGTTAAAGCAACTGTGGTTCACACTCCCCTCTTGTGGCCCCTTCCAAGTGTGCTGGCCCGAACACGGGAGTCTTGGAAGCCACAGGGGAGACTGAGTTCCTTCATTCAAGTCGGGAAACCCGGGAGTAGCTTTAGTCCTTCTAGAATGTCAGACCGATTTTTAAAAAATTGGCAGATGTTGAACATGATGTTCAAATAAGGGTCCATAGACTGTATCACGCTCACTGATCAATGCTCTCAAATGTTTAAAAAGCTCAACATTGGAGTGAAAGCTGGTATAGGGATGAATGCAAGTGCCTAAGAAGCCCAGTCGTTTCTTGCATATCACCTTTCTTTAATTTATATTTGCCTTCTGTCACTTGGGTCCCCTTCAGGTAACACATCCAGAGGCAGGGAAAACAGTCAGACGTGGAGTGATCAGGGCTTTTATCAGGGGCGTCATCGTAGAATGACAAAGGTACGTACAAGAGATACTTGTCCTGCATTTCGGCTGGATCTCCACCAACGTTAGATCTAGCCACATGGGAAGTGCTAACAAGAACAAGATGGAAAAAAAAATTGTAATTATAAAATGTTGACTGCATTTCCTCAGAAAAGCAACTGTAACGTTTTTTAAAAAGTTATTCTGCCTTGTTGCTTTCTCCAAGTTTGTAGAGCGATAAATGCCATTCTAGATATTATAGATGCCACAGGAAAACACGTGTGACTCAGTTTCTCCAGCCATAGATGATAATTGCCAATTGATTGCACCACAGTGAATTGTGTATTTTTTAAGCATGAGACGTGTTTCAGCCAGTTGGGGAGGCTCATTCGTCAAAAGACAAAATGCGTTAGGGGGTGGCTGGAATCCTATTCTTTTTATATTGAAATCCAGATATAGATAGAGTACAGAAATGGATATTTGGTTTATCCATGGAATCAAAATTTCATGAGGGGAGGGGACATTTAGGAAAAAAATGTTCAAAAAGCTCCTTGGTGGAGCCCCTTTTTGTCTCCTGAGCTGCCAGCCAGCTGATGCCAATGGGTGCTCTAAACAGTCCTAATCTGGCTTTTCTAACGTTCACCAGGGACCAAGACTCAACTGCAGCGCCGACGTGTACAACCAGATCCGCAAAAGTTCTCTAACAAACCCATTGCTCTTTCACAAGCGAAATACCAAGAAAAATACAAACACCCTTGCTTAAAACCAAGAAGAAAACAGAAATGCTGGAACAGATCTCCAGAATAGGATTGCCTCATTCCACAAGCAGTACTTCTTAGTCTAAAACATCTTGCTCTGGGAACTTCACGCTACAGCCAAGAAAACGTCAGACACATTTGGGGAAGGGCGGCGTTTGGCTAATAACAGCAAAGTGACCTCACCCGTGAGAGGGCCCCAGTATAAACTTCTGCCTTGGTGAACAAGACACGTCCTGCAAGAAAAAAATGCACAGAAATATAAAGAAGTCCAGCTGCACCTCACTTGGACAAGAGATCCAAACACCGGACGATTGGATAAACTGGGCTCCGTGTCTATCCCAAGGTGAGGTTGGAACAAAAGAGGAGCTACGTAGTTCACGTTGCTAGGGCACAGCCAACCCGATTTCCCCCAAACTCAATGAGGGTTCTGTCTGAGAAAAGACTACTGTATAGGACTCCAGGGACTGATGGGAGCAGCTGCTGTGTTTGTAAAGCTTGACTGAACAGATATATTTTCCCCATCTGCTTGAAAACCATTATTCCTTACAGTGTATTAGCAGTCCATGTGAAAAGAGGAGGCGTTCGATATCCTATTACAGAAGGCTCCCTGACGCAATCTCCAACAATGTTCAGCCTCCTTGTTGGTGGCTTTCAACATCATCATCATTATTTATTAAGCCCTAAGCTGGTCATGCACTGGGCAAAGTACTATGCAAACATCATTTCTTTTCTTAACAATTACCCTGTGAGGTAGATATTACTACCATCCTCATTGGACAGACGAGGAACTGAGACACAGAGAGGTTAAGTCATTTGCCCAAGGTCACACAGCAAGGAAGCATCAGAGTCGAAACTTGAATTCAGGTCTGTCTGACCCATCAATTTTCTGCTCTACTCTCTCCAGGGAGAACAATATTGAACACACACTCCATCTTTCCAGGCCTTGATTGGTGTGATTTGGCTTGAGAGGTAGTAGAATTTATTTCTGGTAAAATTTAATGGCATCAGTGATTAGCAAGATCCCATCAGACCCTTCGTGATGTCCTTTTATAGTCTGGCACCTGATAGGAAGGTAAGCATAATTCATTAGAGGGAAAAAAAAAACAGCAGGTACTGAACTCCAACTCCAAATGTCCTTCAATTCAGAATTTACAAATTCTGAATCAAAGCACTGGATATTTGTAACTCTTTGGGCCGGGACTCAGACACAGGTGTCCAGCACCTTGGCAATGAATTTGACAGTCTGTGTTCATAGCCAAGTACCATCAGTCTATGTTCCTCTGGAATCTCTCAACGTGATTAAAATTTCTCAAAGGAAAACAAAACAAGATTTCTTGCTATGGTGATGAAGGAGTTCTGGAACACAAAAAAAAAGAGACAGGGCTCTTAACTACTAAGTGAAAATCTACTCACACATAGGTACAAAATATCTCAGTGAACTGAGCAACACAAAAGCAGCTGTGACTTTGCTTCAACTGAGAATGATCTTACGTAATTCCAGAAGAAAAAGTATATATTAAAATTCATATTTCCTTCCTCAGCCCAGTGCGATCTCACTTCTTTGACTTTCAACTTTCATTCTTTGAAACTCAGACCTCCACCTCCAAGTTACACACTTAAACATTATTTTCTGGATGTCCTCGGAGGTTTCTCATGTGTCCCCGGATTCTCAATTAGCACAAGATGTCTCCCAGTTTGTGATCTCTTGCCGTGGCTCCTTTGAGGATACCTCTGCCTGGGCAGCTGCATGAGATTGGCCATGCTCTGAGGTCCATATCTGGGCCACCTCTCCCCAGGCATTACCCTGCCTGCTGAGTTCCACTGTGTTTGCCAGACACCACCACCTCTAGTGGGCGCCATTATCGCTGCGGGACACCGCCAACCACACTGCTGAGCCCTGCACTGCCAGTCGACACCTCTGCCACCATCACCCCGAGTGTCTTCACTAGGCACTGTTGCCCATGGCTGGAGCATGACCGAGATGACAAAGTGGCTCTTTGTGCTCCACAATCATCCATACACGAAACCTTCTGTGCTTTTTGTTACTCTGACTCACATAGGCATCAAAACAGGCCTGCTTATGCCCTGGTATTTTTAAGAGATTCAATTAAAATGGCTTGTTCCATTTAAACCCAGAGTTCCCTCTTTCCTGGATGCATTTGAGTCCATTGAGAGCTGAGCGGGGCTCAAATCTAAGGGAAATAAACTACTCCGCCGCTCCAATGGCTACGTTATTGAGCTAATCTTGTCTGCCTTGCTTCCTGTTCACTTAGCATGAGTCTCTCCCAAGAAGTCCTTGGCTCCTGGAGGACTCACCCCACTCATCCTTCAGACCAATCGATGTAGTAATACACAAAACTATTTCAAACTGAACCCAGAGAACAGAGATCAGAATGTAATAGCAAACAGAAATTACATTTGGAGTTTTGCCAATGTCAACATTGAAGCATAAAAACCAAACTGTCATTTGTTAGCATCTCACAGAATTTCTTTTACCGAATCTGACTTTAGCCTTATTCCATTCCCCAACCACCTACAAATGTTGTGGCAAACAGCAAAAGGTAACTTGATATTGTGAGGATGCTGTGAGATTACCACTTGCTGCTTTACACAGTGTCTTATACATTTTTCCTGAAATTTGTTTATTTTATGGGACATTACAAAATCTACCACTAATCATATTTTCCTCATTCCTTTGGTCCGTCAAAGGTTTATAGAGTCAAACCTGCAGCCCACAATGTAGTGGTTGAATTGTGTCCCGCAAAAAGATATGTTCTGGTCTCAATCCTTGAGACCTATGAATGTGACCTTATCTGAAAATAGTCTTTGCAGGAGTTAAGATGAGGTCATATTGGATTAGACTGGACGGACACAGCTACAAGTCAAGGAACACCAAAGATCGTTGGGCGCCATCAAAAGTTAGGAAGAGGTAAGGAAGGATTCTTCCCTAGAGCCTTTTGGAGGGGGCGTGGCCCGGCCTACACCTTGATTTTAGACTTCTAGCCTCCAGAACGTTGAGAAAACAAATTTCTGTTGTCCTAAGCCTACCAGTTTGCAGTAACTTGCTTTGGCAGCGCTTAAAAACGAATACAGATTTTGGTACTGAGAGTGGGGTATGGCTACAAAAAATTGCTAAAAATATTGAAGTGACTTTGAAATGAGATAACGATAGTGGTTGGAAGCATTTTGAGACACGTGATTTTAAAAGCCTAGATTACCTTGAAAACATTGTTGGCAGAAATAAGGACATTAAAGGAGATTCTGGTAAGGACTCAGGAAGAAGTAAGAAGAACTCTAGATAAATCTTCTATCATCTTAGAAAACACACATATTATCATGAATGGACTGTTGGTCGAAATATAAATGTTAAAGGTGCTTCTGGTGAGGAATTAGGAGATGATGACCATGTTATTGGACACCAAAGGGAAGATGAACATAGTATTGGACACTTGCTACAAAATGGCAGGAACTTGACTGAATTACGTTCTACTGTTGGGTGAAAAGCAGAACTTACAAGTGATGAACCTGGATATTGAACTGTGATTTCCAAACAAAGTGTAAAAAGTGTGGCCAACTTTCCCCTTGCTGTTTATAATAAAATATGAAAGGAAAGAAATAAATGAAGGAAGAAACTATAATATTGGGCAAAAAGAAACTTAATGATTTTAAAGATTCTCAGCCTACCCAGAATGCAAAGGGTGAGAAAGCAGACTGTGGACAAAACTCTGGCTACCAACCTCTTGCTACCGAGAGATCGGACGTGTGAGTGTGACCCGTGGATCCGATGAAACTTCTCAACAGAAGCCAGGAACATAGATGGTTTATCCCAGAAAGATCTGTGCAGAACCCTTTTGTCTGATGGCTTCAACCCCATGAAATGCATGAGAAACCAAAAAAGCATTTTAATAATGTTGTATCAGCAGAAACACTGCCACCCTGGGCTGAAAGGGACAGAGACAGGACAAAATGAAGACTGTCAGACTCCCCAGATTCTACATGGCTGCAAACATGTTGTCCCCTCAAGGAAAAGTGAGAATGACTCCTAATAAGGGCTGAATTGTGTCTCCTCAAAATTCACATGTTGAGGCAGGGCGCGGTGGCTCACGCCTGTAATCCTAGCACTCTGGGAGGCCAAGGCGGGCGGATTGTTTGAGTTCAGGAGTTCGAAACCAGCCTGAGCAAGAGCGAGACCCTGTCTCTACTAAAAATAGAAAGAAATTAATCGGACAACTAAAAATATATAGAAAAAATTAGCCAGGCATGGTGGCGCATGCCTGTAGTCCCAGCTACTCGGGAGGCTGAGGCAG
>CAUYSK010101852.1:0-21505 GCA_963575035.1 Avahi laniger
TGTAGTCCCAGCTACTTGGGAGGCTGAGGCAGTAGGATCCCTTGAGCCCAGGAGTCTGAGGTTGCTGTGAGCTAGGCTGACGCCACGGCACTCACTCTAGCCAGGGCAACAACGTGAGACTCTGTCTCAAAAAAAAAAAAATGTATATTTTAAGTGAATGTTTTCTCACAATTAATACTTCTTGCTTTATGACTCTCAGTTTATAATAGACCTCTATTGTTCTGTGATATATTGACATGATTTCCATTTCTAAATTAGTAATATGATATCTCTCAACATTTAAAAAAGTCTGTATACTATATGGCTATAGTTTTCAAAATTATTTTTGTAAAGTTTTGCTTAAATAGGCAATGGATTTATTTTTCCATTCTGATATATTTTAGTCTTTAAATTATTATAATTATTATAAAGTGTTAAATTATAACTAAAAAAGTCTTATACTTTTTTGTCATTTGGCATTATTTATTCTTCTTCACTTCATATATAACATAATATATATGATTTTTATTTTTCTTATATTCATAACATAGATCAGCATTTCTTATTCTACATTAAAGTCTTTATATTTTGTTTTGTCTGTTCACTTAATATGTCCCATGTTTATATTTATTTACCCTGATAATGTTGGACTTCCATACTTTCAAAATATAATATGCATACAGAAAACAGCTCAAAATGTACATGGCCAGTTTAAAAACTATTTCTAAAGTTATATCTACCTTACTCTTGCCCAGGTGAAGAAGTGGAACATTCATAGCACCCCAGGAGGTTATGTGCATTCTTCCAATGCAATTATCCAAACCACAGAATTTAAGCAATTTTCTGATAGTCCAGGTAAGCATATCCTTGTTTTTCTTGATAGTTTTAATACCTATGTGGTGGACGTGTATTTATCTAGCATAGTTTTGTCTTCTTGGAAATCTTGGACAAATGGAGCCATATAATAAGGATTATTATGTGCCTTCCTTATTTGCCCAATATAATGTTTGTGATTTTGCATCTTTTACGTGTTTATCAAGTTATCCATTTTCAGCTTTGTATAGTATTATATGGTATGAATGTATGGATAAAATGTATTTCTACATTCTTTTTTTGAAGGTTTTAGTTTATTTTTCACGTTTTTGGCAGTTACAAGCATTTCTACCACAGAGACACCTGCCACGTTTTCTGGTTTGTATGCACTTACAGGCCTGTGCTGTGGTGAGAACTACATTACCCAGAATACTGTGCCCCAAAAGTCCTGCCGCCTTGGGCCAATGAAGGCCCAGAAGAGGAGCGTTTCCGCGAGTGCGCGCTACGCTGGGGCGGGGCTTCCGGTGTCTTCCTTGTGGTGGTCGTTTTGGTAGTTGATTGCGTCCGCTGTACTGGACGCTCCAGGTCGCTGGCTCGGGCCCAGGTAACTGGAGCTAGAAAGGGCGGGAGGAGGCGTTGCCCCCACTGCAGAGGAGCGCGTCGGAAGTTCGGTCTGAGCGTCACCTGGGCGATCTGCCCCGGACGCCCCTCCTGGATCTCCGACCTCGTGCCGCGCGTCTCCCGGTCGCGATCCGCCCGCGGGCTGCTATGGCGGCGGCGGAGCTGAGGAAGCCGCCACAGGTTAGTCTTACGTTCCCCGGACCTTCCCGCAAATCCTAAAGCCCCGAATGAGGATCGCCTGCTCAGGTCGCTGCACTTCAGGCGCCTGTCTCCAGAACGGTGAGGCGCTCGTGGGTGGGGTTCGTGGCCTGACTGCCAATGAGCTGAAGGGGCGGAAGTTGCAGACAATGGGCCTGCACGTGCGAAGCTTAGACGGTGCTCCTGAGCCGGGACCATCCGGGAAACCTGGGCTTCTACTCGTGTCCGCAGAGAATGTGAGAATCACGCCTGCCGTGATAGCCTGAGCAGCAGGACCTTCGGTCTGAGTCTTTCGGGAGCCGTGGAGGGTTGTGAACAAAAGGAGAACATGATCTGAGTGAGGGTTTTAAAAATATTTCAAAGGCTGCCCAGGGAGAACAGACTGGGCGAGGGGATGATGAGGGAGGACGCAAGGAGACCGGTGAGGAGGCTACTGCAATAGAATCCAAGAGAATTATGGTGGATTCTGGACCAGACCGTGGCGGGTGGGACGTTAATAATAATAATAAAATAATAGCAAAAATAATCTTGATAGATCTTAAAAGTAAAGCCAGCAGGAATTTTTGCTGTATCATTTGTGCCTTTGAGCAAAAGTAGGAATGAAGTATGATCCCAAGTTCTTTTACCTGAACGTCTGGAAGAGTTGAGAAGGGAATCTGGTGAGGGAGCAGATTTCAGGGAGTGATTAGGAGTCGAAATTTGATCACTGTCACAAAAATGTCCCGCAGTGCAGCTGTTACATGGGCACTGGAATCAAGTAGGGAATTCAGGGGACGGGACTAGCTCAGTGATGTACAAATGGTGACAGACTGGGGCCTAGACTCAAGCCAAGCCTGGGCCTCAAATTTAGAGGGGTTTAAGGTTTTATTTTGGGATGAGCCCTCAGATGAAGGAAGGGAGGACTGAGGTGGGAGGGTGGTGGGCCTTACTAGGCCACCTGCAAATGGGAGGGGCCTGGGGATTCCAGGGATTCTTTCTGTGTCAGGAATAAGGACCTCTGCATAGGATGGATCTGAGGATGGAAGGCTATGTCGATTCTCCATTCTGAAGACTCAGTAGACTGTTCACTCCCGGTGAAGCCAGAAAAAGATCAGTCAGACTCGTGGAGCAGCCCAGGCCCAAAAAGGGCACAGGTGCCTCTGCTCTCCCAGGAAAATACAAGTTTAAACTGTATAGATTTAACAAATAAATTTGTTATCAATTAGTAATTGGTTGAAATGACAGTATGCCTCTGTGCTCTAATAAAAATATATATATATGGTTTTTGTCATGCATTCCTGGCAAAGAATTCCTAAAACCTTTGTAATTTTCTCAGGGAAAAGTGTCTTTTGTTATTCATCATAGGCCCCTTTTGATAATATACTCATGTACCACATAACAACATCAACTGCATATACTATGGGGGTCCCATGACATTATAATACCATATTTTTATTCTACCTTTTCTGTGTTTAGATACACACATATTTAATGTTATGTTTAAATTGCCTATTTAGTACAGTAACATGCTGTAAATGTTTGTAGCCTAGAAGCAATGGGCATATAGCGTAGGTGTATAGTAGGCTGTCCTATCTAGGTTTGTGTAAATACACACTATGATTTTGGCACAATGATGAAATTGCCTAATGATGCATCTCTCAGAACATATCCCTGGAGATATGTTCCAAGACCTCCAGTGGATGCCTGAAACTAGGTAGTACAGAACACTATATATACTGTTTTTTCCTATACATGCATACTTATGATAAAGTTCACTTTATAAATTAGGCACAGTAACATATTAAGAACAATAACAATAACATAGAACAATTATAACAATATACTGTAATAAAAATCATGTGAATGTGGTATCTCTTTTCCTCTCAGAATATCTTACTGTATTATACTCTTCTTATGATGAAGAAGAAATGGAGCTAGATGGCACAAGATTTCCTCACACCGCTTAAAATGCTGCACAATTTAAAACTTATGAATTATTTATTTCTGGTATTCTTCATTTAATGTTTCTCAACCAAGGTCATGTGGGGGTGAGGGGAAACTTCCCCTTCCCCCCCCCACCTGAAAGTTTACTGAAAGATCAACTCACAATTAAGACAGATTAATGAGAGGAAGAAGTTTATTTACCGTGCTTACAGGGAGATGCACAGATGATTACCCAATATTCTAGTGGGATCCAGACATTTTTATACCACCCTTTTAGAGGGGAGGGGGAGATGAGAAATATAGGTAATTCTGTTTAGGGACAATAAATAGTTGCTAGGGAGAATGAATGTATGGGAGAAACAGATTGACTTGTAAATGATTCTTTTTGCAAATGATATTAACCTGAGAGACAGGTATTATATTTAAAATAATTTGGGCCAGGTCTGGTTACGTTCTTAATCATTTTTTCTTTCAATATATCGAGATAGCGGGGAGGGAAAGGAAAGTCGATTGTTCTTTTTGATGGATCAGTCCAGTTTATGCAAATAAAAGGGAAGTCCCTTCCAATGCCTGTTGATCTTGAAGGGCCTTTAATTCAAAGTATCCTTTATACCAAGGAGATACATTTTGGGGTGAAATTTCCTGAGCATCTTCAGTTGACTGTGGGTAACTGAAACTGCAGATAGTGAAACCACAGATAGGGGAGACGACTGTACCTGTGTTTTATGAGAGGGCTTAGAGGGAAAAGAATTAGAGTGGGGTCTCTAGATAGGCTCAAAGTGGAGCTGGTCACCAAACAGACCAAGTGATTATAGAATTTGAACTTTCAGCCTCCAGGGAAAAGAAAGGAACTACAGATTAGGGTTAGATAAAATGTTGAACAGTGAGATTCAGGCATTTGCAAGTTGTGAACACTTGCAAATGCTGGAAGGGTGATTTATCCACAGAGGGTGTGGAAGCACCTTGCCACACCCATCTCCTAACCTTTGGCAGTTCTTGAGTTGTATCCTTTATAATAAACCAGTAAACATAAAGTATTTTCCTGAGTTCTTTGAGTGGTTCTAGTGAATTATGGAACCTAAGGTCATGGTAACCCCAAAATTTGTAGCCAAGTTGGACAGAACTACACTGGACTGCATGTTGGCATCTGAAGTAAGGGCAGTTTTGTATGACTAAGCCTTTAAACCTGTTGGTTCAGGTGGTGACTCCAGGTAGCTAGTACCAGAATAGAATTGAATTGTGGGACACCCAGTTATCAGAGAATCAGAGAATTGGTGCTGGAAAAGACACTACGTATTTTGGTGTCAGAAAGAATCACAGAAACCTATAATTAATGAAATACAGTATTCATATAAAGCCTTAAATGACAGATAAGAGATACCCAAATTTGCAAAACATTTATAGAAATTTTAATCCTGTGGTCAGTAATAGCTAAGTCTTAGTATTGGACATGCACTAATGACTTTGATGCCTACAATAGCACCGTGAGGTGGTTACCATAAGTGTTTCCACTTTACAGATGAAGATAGTCTCAGGTTAGGTCTCTGTCCACTAATATAGTGGTGAGGGGTAGTACGGATATGAGGCTGTGTTTCAGCCACAGGTCACCCTTTTCTGGGACAAAACGGGAGTGACTCAGCCCTTGTATACACCACCATGATCACCTTGTTCTCATAGCCTACCTCTTCCCACAGATTACCATGGCAACAGAAGGGCTTGTGGAACCACCGCAGGTAAGTGGAAGAAGTCCCAGGTTCTCACCAACCCTGATCCCTACACCATGTGATCCTGGCACACAGATACAAGTGATAACTGGTGTCCTCGGACTCTGTCCTTAGTCCTGGGGCCCTGGAGTCACCTCAGGCCCAGAATCCTTAATCATGGTCAGAAGTTTATATGGAGATGCTTCCATTTCTGCATCCAATAGGATGAAATGATGAAAGATTTCCTGGGCATAGGAACCAGCATGTCCAAATACTTGGAGGTAAGAATAACATGGGCATGTTTAGAAAACTGCAAGTCTCCACTGTGTCTGCTGAGAACAGAGAAGAAAGTACAGGAGTCCGTCCTGAGGGGCACGTTGAGGAGCAAAGGCCTCTACTAAGGGTGTTGGAAGGGATGGAGGGTTTGGAGCAGAGGAGGGAAGTCATACGACTAAGGTCTGAACAAGCTCCTCTGTTGGCAAAGTGGGTAACGGATAGCAGGACGAGCGTGGAGACTACTCTGACATTCCAGGTGAGCGTTGATGGAAGCTGGATCAGAGCAGCAGCTGTGAAGTTGGGAGAGGAGGTTAATTTCTCGATCGTTTAGTAAATAGGAACAATTTTCTGTTGGGCATGGAGAGAGAGGTCGGGGATGACCTCAAGATGTTTGGCCTTAGCAGATGAAAGTATGAAAGTGACATCTATTGAGGTGGAAAATGAATGGTTAGTTCAAGAGTATTTAACAGAAGTACTGTAGGAGTGAGGTTTCTCTTTTTACTTTTAATTTTTTATTAGACTATTTCTTAAAAAACAGTTTTAGGTTAACAGTAAAATTGAGAGGAAAATACAGAGATTTCTCAGATGCCCCTGCCCCAACACATGCATACTCTTCCTTATTATTAACATCACCACCAGAGTGTAGTGCGTTTATTGTAATTGATGAACTTTGTTTTGTCCTGCCGAACCTGTGGCTGAAGTCACCCCAAAAATGGCATAGGGGAAGTGCCACAAGAGATTACCCTAAACCTCCAGAGTGGTCAAGGTACTCTGTGATTTTCGGTCAGGATGCAGAAAAAAAGTGGGGGGATCTGGGGGACCCTACAAACTCACATTGGCACACTGTAATCATCCAAAGTCCATAGTTTACCTTAAGGTTCACTCTTGGTGGTGTGTGTTATATGGGTTGGGCAAATGTATAATGACATGTATCCATCATTACAGTATCCCACAGAGTATTTCTGTCGCCCTGAAAATCCTCTGCACTCCACTTGTTTATCCTTCCCACCTCCTACCCCAACCCCTGGCAACTACTGATCTTTTTACTGTCTCCATGGTTTTGCCTTTTCCAGAATGCCATATGTTAATAGTTGGAATCATACAATATTCAGCCTTTTCAGATTGGCTTCTTTCACTTAATATACATTTAAGGTTCCTTCATGTCTTTTTTATGGCTTGACAGCTCATTTCTTTTTAGCACTAAATAATGTTTCACTGTGTAGATGTACCATTCATGTATCCATTTACCTACTAAAGGACATCTTGGTTGCTTCCAAGTTTTTGCAGTATGAACATAACCGCTGTAAACATCCATGTCCAGGTTTTTGTGTGGACATAAATTTTTAACTTCTTTTGGTAAATACCAAAAAGCACCATTGCTGGATCTTATGGTAAGAGTGTGCTTAGTTTTATGAGACATTAGCAAACTGTCTTCCAAAGTGGCTGTACCATTTGGCATTTACACTAGCAGTGAATGGGTGTGTAGAGGTATCTAGTTGTTTTAATTTATATTTCTCTGATGGCATATGATATGGAGCATCTTTTTTTGTATGCTTTTTTCCCATATGTATATTTTTAGTAAAGTTCATGTCTTTGGCCCATTTTTGAGTCATGTTACTTGTTTCCTTATTGTTGACTTTTAAGAGTTCTTTGTAGCTTTGGATAGCAGTCCTTTAACAGAGAGGTCTTTTGCAATTTTTTTCCTCCTAGTGGCTTGTTTTTTTATTCTCTTAGTACCTTTCACAGAGCAGACATTTTTAATTTTAGTGAAGTTCAACTAAATTATTTCTTTCGGGGATCATGGTTTTGACGTTATATGTTAAAAGTCATCACCAAACCCAGGGTCATCTAAATTTTCTCCTGTGCTATCTTGTAGTTCTGTAGTTTTGCATTTGACATTTAGGTCTGTGATCCATTTTCAGTTAATTTATGTGAGGGATATAAGGTTTCGTTCTAGATTCGTGTTGTTGTTTTGTTTTGTTTTTGCATGTGGGTGTGTAGTCATTCCTGCACCATTTGTTGAAAAGGCTGTCTTTGATCCATTGTATTGCCTTTACTCCTTTGTCAAAGATCAGTGGACTATTTATTTGAGTCTCCTTACGTGCTCTCTATTCTGTTTCAGTGATCTGTTCATTCTTTTACCCATCCCTCCCTGCCTTTATTATTGTAGCTTTGTAGTAAGTCCTGAAGTTGGATAGTGTCAGTCTTACAACTTTGTTGTTCTACTTTCAGTATTGTGTTGGCTATTCCAGGTCTTTTGCCTGTCTGTATAAATTTTAAAATCAGTTTGTCCATATCCACAAAGTAACTTGCTGGGGGCCTGAATGGGATTGTATTGAATCTATAGATCAAATTGGAAGGAACTGACATTTTGACAATATTGAATATTCCTTTCCAGGAACATAGAATATTCCTTCAGTTACTTAGCTTTTTTTAGTTTTTTTTTTAATTTCATCAGAGATTTATACTCTACCTAAGAGAGATCGTGTACATACTTTGTTGGATTAATACCTACGTATTTCATTTTAGGGGTGCTAATGCAAATGGTACGTTGTGTTTTTCAAATTCCACTAGTTCATTGCTGATACACAGGAAAGTGGTTGAGTTTTGTATATTAACTTTTTATCCTACAACCTTGCTGTTATAACTTACTAGTTCCAGGAGTTTTTGGTCAGGTCTTTCAGATTTTCTACATAGTCATGTCATTCGTGAATAAAGACAGTTTTATTACTTCCATCCCAATCTGTATTCCTTTTATTTTCTTTGATTGTCTTATTGCATTAGCTAGGATTTCCATTGTGATGTTGAAAACCAGTGGCAAGAAGGGACATTTTTGCCTTGTACCTGATCTTACGGGGATAACTTTGAGTTTCTCTCCATTAAGGATATTGTCTGTAGGTTTTTTGTATTAATAGATAGTCTTATAAAGTTGAAGATGTTTCCCCCATTCCTAGTTTACTGAGGTTTTTGATCATTAATGAGTGTTGGATTTTGTCAAATGCTTTTTATGGATTAACTGATACGATCATGTGTTTTTCTTCTTTAGCCTGTTGATACAATGGATTACATTTATTGATCTTCAAATACCGAACTAGCCTTGCATACCTGGGATAAATCCAACTTGCTTGTGGTATAGAATTTTTTTTTTGTACATTGTCGGATTTTATTTGCTAATATTTTGTTGAGGATTTTTTCATGTATGTTTATGAGAGAGAGTGGTCTGCAGTTTTCCTTCATGTAATATCTTTTTCTGGTTTTGATACTAGGATAATGCTAGCCAGAGAGAATAAATTGGGAAGTATTTCCTCTGCTTCTATCCTCTGAACAAGACTATAGAGAATTGGTATAATTTCTGTTTTATCTTGTATAAATTTTTTTTTTTTGAGACAGAATCTCAGTTTGTTGCCCTGGCTAGAGTGAGTGCCGTGGCATCAGGCTAGCTCACAGCAACCTCAGACTCCTGGGCTCAGGTGATCCTACTGCCTCAGCCTCCCGAGTAGCTGGGACTACAGGCATGCGCCACCATGCCCAGCTAATTTTTTCTATATATTTTTAGCTGTCCAATTAATTTCTTTCTATTTTTGGTAGAGACAGGGTCTCGCTCTTGCTCAGGCTGGTATCGAACTCCTGAGCTTAAACATCCGCCCGCCTCGGCCTCCCAGAGTGCTGGGATTACAGGCGTGAGCCACCGCGCCTGGCCTATCTTGTGTAAATTTTGACAGTTGTGTCTTTGTTATCCTTGTAGTGTGCATGATCTGTAGTGATGTCTTCTCTTTCATTTCTGATGTTAGTAATCTGTCCTCTCTCTTTTGTTCTTAGTTAGCTTGGCTAGATGGAGGTTTATCAATTTTGTTCTTTTCAAAGAACCAACTTTTAGTTTCATTGATTTCCTATTTTCAATCTCGTTGATTTGTGCTCTAATTTATTAATATTGATTGATTGACTAACAGGGTCTCGTTCTGTCACCCAGGCTGGAGTGCTGTGGCATGATCATAGCTTACTGCAGCCTTGAACTCCTGGGCTCAGGTGATCCTCCTGGTTCAACCTTCCAAGTAGCTGGGACTACAGGCATACACCATCATGCCTGGCTAATTTTTAAAATTTTTTGCTCTATAGGGTCTTCTATGTTGCCCAGGTTTTTCTCAAATTTCTGGATTCTAGTGATCTTTCTACTTCACCTTTAAGTTTTCTCAAGTTTAGATTGATTTTAGATCATTTCTCCTCTCTAATACAGTAGTAACCCCCTCATCCGCAGAGATACGTTGTAAGAAACTGCAGGTAGTACCAAACCCTGCATAAACACTTATCAGACACTGTGGCCAAAACTTCCACAGATAATGGTGCAACAGCAAAATTAACAAAAATTTCTTTTTCCTTCTTCACAATTTCACAGATAAAAGATTCGTTTCTTTCCATAGATCTTAGCCAACTCAACATATGATTTTTTTTCTTCCCTTGTTAAATTGAGTACTTTCACCTTTTTACTTAAAGGAAGCACTTTACAGCTTCTCTTTGGCATGTCTGAATTGTCAGGATCAATGCTCTTGTGCTTTGGGGCTATTATTAAGTAAAATAGGAATTACTTGAACACAAGCACTGGAATATTGAGACAGTCGATCTGATAACCAAGATGGTTACTAAGCGATTGACACGCAGGTAGTGTATACTGTATAGATATGCTGGACAAAGGGATGGTTCACATCTTGTGCGGAACACTGTGAGATTTTATCACACTACTCAGAACAGCACATAATTTAAAACTTAGGAATTGTTTGTTTCTGGAATTTCACATTTAATATTTTCAGACTACAGTTGACCACAGGTAACTAAAACTGGAAAACAAAACTGCAGAAAAGGGGGGAGGGCTATTGTGTATGTATTCCATGCTATGTATTTCCCTCTAAGTGCTGCTTTCACTGCATCCCACAAATTTTAATAAGTTGTGTTTTTATTTTCATTTATCTCAAAATATTTTGAAATTTCTCTCAAATATTTCTCTGATCTTTATTTAGAAGTGTTGTGTAATCTCCAGCTATTTGGGGATCTTCCAGCTATATTTCTGTTATTGCTTTCTAGTTAATTCCATCATAATCTGAAAGGAGACATTGTACAATTTCTGTTCTGTTAAATTTATTAAGATGTGTTTTATAGTGCCCTTTGTGGGTTCTTTAGGGATTATTCCAACACTGCCATAGAAATTACACTCTGGGAGGCATATGCAATTAAAGGGTTTGTTACAACTCATAGATCTTAGAAGAAGGAGGTGAGGCATGGCATGACGCCATGCAGAGGCCATATGAGAGGAGCTCCCAGGAAATGAGAGAACGAGGACCCGTGGGCAAATGCCTTTATTGGGGGTCAGGATGGAGTGCACAAGCCAAAGGAGGGAATGTTCGTAGTGTGCTTGAATTTCATTAGGTCACGGGAGGGCAAGAAGGGGAGGTTTTGACGGGGACCTGTGCTATCACACTGGTACACCTGGTCACCCGGGTGGGGTGCTCACAGTATATTGATGGGGCTTTTGAGACATCAGGAAAATAGGAAGCTTTAAACATTTACAAAACAGGCCCAGAATGTGGTCTGTCTTGGTGAATGTTCTATGTGAGCTTGAGAAGAACGTGTACTCTGCTGTTATTGAACAGAGTGGTCTCAAGATGTCAATTTTATCTAGTCGATTGATGATGTTGAATTCAGCTATGTACTTAATTGATTTTCTGACTGCTGGATCTGTGAATAACAGAAGAATGTTAAATTCTCCAACTATGATAGCGGATTTGTCTATTTCTCCTTAAAGTTCTATCAGTTTTTGCTTCACATAGTTTGATGCTCTGTTGTTAGGCACATATGTGTTAAGGATTGTTATGTCTTTTTGGAAACTTGACCAAAGTACTGCCTGAGCCCCTTAAGCAGAGTGGCATGTGTGGAAGCCTGCAGCATAGATTCAGGGAGTAGCAGTGGTACTAAGGGTATAAGAGTCATGGTCTGGAGATGGCAGGGGGCTGTAGTCCCAAGTGATGTGCAAGTGGGGAGGGAGTGTGAGTGGCGACTGGATGTACTCAGGGTCCTTGTGCTCAAGAGTTGAAGCCAGGAGGGTGAGCACAAGTTTGTGTGTATGTGGCATGATCTGGGTCTCCAGGGAAACTGGTTAACAGAAACCTGAGTGAGATTCTACATGCCAGGCCCAGAGCTCTCTTAGCACTATCTCCCTCCCCATGTGGCAGTGGTGGCTGGAGACAGTGATAAGTGGAACATGAGGAGATGTCAGGTAGCAGTAGCATGAGGAACTGGTATCTCCTCTGAATTGGGGAGCTGGGGAGGAAGAAGATTCACTGAGGGTCCTGGAGATTGAGTCTGCTCATGAACTCACCTGCCCCTATCATGACAGGGCCATGTGACCTTTGAGGATATTGTGGTGTACTTCTCCCAGGAGGAGTGGCAGCTCCTTGATGAAGCTCAGAGGTGCCTATATCACGACGTAATGCTGGAGAACTTTGCACTTTTGGCCTCAATGGGTAAGATTCCTCAAAACCACACCATCGACCTATGCTGGCCTCTGCTTTCCCCCTTTTTCCAGGAGTCGCCCTGTCTTTCCCACAGTTGAACCACAGACCCTGCGCCCTGCTCCCTTCCTTGGTTTCCTGACTTACATGCTGTGTTTACCAGGCCTTGCCTTTTTGCAGCCTCAACATCTACTGTCCCAAAGCCTTTTATTTTTAGTTAAGGGTTTGGGTTCAGAGGTTTGCAGCCTGCCTGATCAACACCACTTGGCTTTGCCTTGCTTGCCTTGCTAAGGTGACTGTTCAGATCTGTGGCAGACCTGTGTCACAGGTTCTCTCCCTGCCTTTAGTAGAAATTTCTTGGGACCTGCCTGTCTCAGGAATTAACAGGCACTTACATGGGAATGCTAGGCTATGACAGCAAGACACTTCCTCAAGGTTCTTTTTGTAATAAATTTTTCTCCAGGAGTCTGTTATGGGTTGGGCCACTCAGGGCCAGTGTCCTTTCTTTACTCAGCTACCTGCTTTCCCTTTAGGACTGCTACTTTTCAGGTCCCAGATAGCCTCCCTTCCTGAGCGGGGGGCAGGAGAGAGCCCTGTGTCCCTGACAGGGTGGAAAAGTCTCCAGCCATAGCAAGAGGGTTTCATGGTCCAGGGCCTTGTGAGGTGGAACAGTGGGAGGGCAGGGTCTCAGGACTAAGATCAAATCATACCAGGCAAATGTCCTGTGCTCACCACTATCTTGGTGCCAAGGCTCATGCCATACCTCATTTCTGTCTTTCTTCTGCTTACTTGACATTTTGCCCACTTGTCATTTTACTGTGACTTCTGCCTCCTGGCTGTTCCGTAACTCTTTGTCCCCTACATCTCTCCAGTTCCTTCCTTCTGCATTGTTCTCCAACATTAGCCCACACTTAATGTATCATGAGATGTGCATGTACAGATGCTTCCTAGCTGGTGAAGAACTTTTAACTTAGTAACTTTTAGAGGCCCAGTACTGTAAGTATTTTCTTTTTCAGCCAGGTCCCCAGCCCCCTTGTCCTGAAAACAAATCCATGGTCTCATCTCTGCCTGTGTCATACAGATATTTGTAATGGGACTTTTCCCTTACAACACAGTCTGTGTACACTTCACTCACATTTTTGTGCTTTCAGGTTGTCGGCATGGAGTAGAGGCTGAGGAGGCCCCCCCTGAGCAGACTGCTTCTACAGAAGGAGTGTCACAGGCCAGTTCTCCAAAGCCAGGTCCTTCCATCTCAAATGCTCATCCTTGTGAGATGTGTATCCTGGTCACGAAAGATATATTTTACTTGGCTGAGCACCAGGGAGCACTTCCTGGGCAGAAACTGTACACTTGTGTGGCATGTGGGAAACACTTTTCATTCAATTCGAACCTACACCAGAACCAGAACCAGCACAGTGGAGATAAACATGTCAGAATGGAGGACAACAGGACCTTGCTTGTAAATAGCTGCAAAATCCCTGAGTCAGGCAACCTTTTTACATGCAAAGATGTTGAGAAGGATTTCCTAGTCACCCTGGACCTTCTCCAGCACCGGAATACCCACAGTGGAGAGTATCCACATAGAAGCAGGGAGACTTTTCACACTCAGCAAAGGCATTACAAGTGTAACAAATGTGAGGAATTTTTCAAGGAGAAGGTTCATGTCATTGAGCATCAGAGAGTTCACACTGGAGAAAAAGCTTATAAACGCAGTGAATGTGGAAAATCCTTGAACTGTAAATACTCACTTGTTCGGCACCGTAGAACCCATAATGGAGAAAAACCTTACGTGTGCAATGCATGTGGGAAATCATTCCTCCATAAGCAAACACTTGTTGGGCACCAGCAGAGAATTCACACTGGAGAAAAGTCTTATGTGTGCATTGAATGTGGGAAATCCTTAAGTTCTAAATACTCACTTATTGAACACCAGAGAACCCATAATGGAGAAAAGCCTTATGTGTGCAGTATATGTGGGAAATCATTCCGCCACAAACAAACATTTGTTGGGCATCAGCAGAGAATCCACAGTGGAGAAAGGCCTTACGTGTGCATAGAATGTGGGAAATCTTTTATTCGATCCTCTGACCACATTCGACACCAGAGAATTCACACTGGAGAAAGGACTTACGTGTGCAGTGAATGTGGGAAATCCTTCATTTACAAACAGTCACTTCTTGATCACCAGAGAATCCACACTGGAGAAAGGCCTTATGAGTGCAATGAATGTGAAAAAGCCTTCATCCATAAAAGAAGACTTCTTGAGCACCAGAGGATCCACACTGGAGAAAAGCTTTATGTGTGTGTCAAATGTGGAAAATCATTTATTCGATCCTCTGACTACATGCGACATCAGAGAATTCACACTGGAGAAAGGGCTTATAAGTGCAGTGAATGTGAGAAAGCCTTCATCTCAAAACAAACACTTCTTAAGCACCACAAAATCCACACTAGGGAAAAGCCTTATGAATGTAATGAATGCAGGAAAGGCTTCTACCTCGAGCATAAGCTTTTTCAACACCAAAGAATCCACATTAAAGAACAACTTTATGAGTGCAGTGAATGTGGAAAAGCCTTCAGCCACAAAAAAAGACTGCTTGAGCACCAGAAAGTTCACACTGGAGAAAAGCCCTGTGAGTGTAGTGAATGTGGAAAATGCTTTAAACACTATACCAGCCTCATTCAACACCAGAAAGTTCACACTGGAGAGAGGCCTTATAAATGCACTGCCTGTGAGAAGTCATTCATCTACAAAAACAAACTTGTAGAGCATCAGAGAATCCACACTGGAGAAAAGCCATATGAGTGCAGCAAATGTGGGAAAGCCTTCAACAAAAGGTATTCCCTCATCAGGCACCAGAAAGTTCATACACGAGAAAGGCCCTAACCATTGATGGGATGTGTGATTACCTTGTTCATCAAAACACCAGGGAGCACATTTTTCAAGGCATCTATCAGACAAAAGTGAACCTCATATATCTGAAGATCAACAGTTGGATGATTCACTGTGAGGTCCAAGTACTTAGGAAGCTTTCTGGACTTGTGCTTTCTTATCTGCCCGGCATTGCAGCATACACTACAATGTGGCATATCCCTGCAGTGCCCGTCAGTCACTCAGATGTGCTGAAGGCATGCAGACCTTTGTGTTCACCAAATTCTGAAGGGAATTGTGAATTATATGAGCCTATTGGGGGGTCCTCTTCCAACCTGCTGGATTAAGGCATAGACAGGACCTATCTTTGGCCAAGAAGAGTTATTTGGGTTCTGGTAGCCTATGGAGGTTTACCTTCTTTGTGGATATCATTTTTTAACGTGAATGCCATGGTGGGGCTTTCCCTACCCCACCAAAGAGGAAAATGGCACAACCTACCATTTGCTGATGTTTGTGCTAAACACCTTATTGTTTAGACCACCTTTAATCTTGGAGGTTGTGTGCACTGTGTGGCTTGGGTTTAGAGCAGAATTATATTCTACCAGTATGAAGGGTGAACAGCTTTTGTGGGAAGTACAACTTTATGTGCCCTCAAGGGCACAGGATGATGTCAGAGAATAGTTCTTAGTTCTGTTTATCTTAATTTTCATTGTTTTCCAAGGTCTCCTGAGAGAGACAGCAGAGCTATATTATGTGGCATGGTTGCCAGATTTATTTGTAGGTCCAGCGGTCTTCCTGAGAAGAGGCATTTCTGACACTCAAGTACTGGGATCTGCATGAATTTTATCTTTGATCCCAGTGATGCCTCATATTTCCTAGCATTGGTCATGGAAAGCTGTTTCCCAGGTCCTTCAGAATAACTGTTCACTGAAGGACAGAATTTGGTAGGCAGGTCACTGGTTGTTAGACCTGCTAGGGCCAGACAAGAACAATAATTGGCCCAGAGACCTAAGGTGTGATAAATACTGGAGAAAATTACAGGCAAGAACAGTGAATGTGTCCCATTTATAGGTGCATCCAAAAATGTCCATGTTACTGTGGTTTCATGGTTTGGGAGTATATAGCAATTCCTCAGGACTGCAGGCCTTTGTTTTTCCTGTGGCCACTGTCATCGTCATCATGAGTAATGTAAGATTTTGTAAACTCGCATAACTTTTCTGAACTGTTTTTGAGATGATTGCTACACAGGCAGGAAAGCAGTAGTTGAGAGAACGTAGCCCTTGTAGTCCATATTTGTGGTTTTGTGACTTGGCCAAATCTGCTGTGTCAGTTGGAAATTATCTTCATTACTTGCCTCTTACTGCTGCCACTGAGAGAGCTGTCCTTCCTAACTTGGGAGAAGATGAATCCTTAATTATAAGTAAATCTTGTGTTACCAAATAGCTTGGTTTTCCAAAAAGTGGGATAGATGCGTATTTTTGTGTGGAACCATTTATTTTATAACATTGAGGTGTACTTTTCATACACAGAACCTTCTCTTCATATGGTTTGTCACCTTCAGTAATCTAAATAAAAGCTATATATTAGAAATATATGCATATATGTTCTATTCTGTGTCTTTTCATTTACTTTATTTCATTTGGTTTTCCAAAGAAAACATTTTTAATTTTAAAGTTGAATTTGTCTATTTGTTCTTGTACTGATTGTTCTTTTGGTGTTATTGAAAGGAATGTATGCCTAATTTAAAGAGACAATATTTCATGTGTTTCCTTCTGAAACTTTTACTGTTTAGGTTTTCTATTTATGATCATATTCATTTAATTTCTGTAAGTTCTTTTTAAAGATATGAATGATACCCAGTTTCAGCAATATTAATTTAAAAGATGTTTCTTCACTGGGTTGCTTTTGTACCTTTATCAGTTATTTATGTATATGTTTCTGTACTTTCTATTCTGTTATATTTATGTATTTGTATGCTAGTACTTTAATGTGTTGACAAATGTGTTTCTATAAGTCTTGAAATCAAGGTCGTGTACTACTTGAATGTCTATTAATATTTCCTAGATACTTTGGCCATCTTTGGACTTTCACATTTCCATATCAATTATAGATCCAGTTGTCAATTTTTATGATAAAAAAATACTGGGATTTTGATTGGGATGGCATTTAATCTATAGAGCAATTTAGAAGGACATATTGAGTGTTCTAATCTCTAAACATGAAATATCTATTCTCTTATTTAGGTCTTATTTAATTTTTGTCTGCAGTGTTGTAATTTTCCGTGGACACGTCTTGCAAATCTTATAATCGCCAAGTACTTTCTATATCTGATGCTATGGTAAACCTTAATCGTATTAGCTACATTTTCATATTTTCTATATTCTTGATGCTCTGGCATTATGGACTTTGATCCTGAAAAGATTGTCCCTCCCAGAGATATTTAATTCCTAGAAATAACAAACTAGTCCTCTATGAGCATGACTTTTATATATAAACCAATCAGTCCATAGCCTACACCCTAATCATCTCTATCAGACTCACACACCGAGTCAAAATTTCCCCTACTCTAAATCACCCCAGGGCCGAGGTACTGAACATCTAGGGATCACCAGTGTAGCTCAAAGGTGCCTGGAATTATTCAAACTATCCAGTCCTAAGTGTACTCAGTGCACCTACCTTTCCTTGCCCATTCCTTCCTGCAAAATGACTCTGTGTCATGCTCTCCTCTCCCCTCCTGCCTTCTCCCATCTGAGTACTGACCAGGCCCAACCCTGTTTAGCTTCCAGGATCGGGCACATTCAGGGCGGTGTGGCCATAGACACCCTCCTGCCTTCTAACCAACCCTAATCCTTCCCCATGTGACCTCTCTTAGTATGCTGTGCCTCCTGTTTCTATAATTCTGGGAGTATAAGCTTCCTTCATGACAGTCATTTCTATGTCTGTGTTGGCTTACCATACTTGATTAACACATTAACTGCCATGTGAGTTGTATTTGACTGACACTAGTTTTGAGTCTGGGGCCTTGTGAAGCATATGTAACTCACACATCTCTTTACCTTGAGCTCTGTGAACTCTGAAAAACTTTTTCAAGTTGCATATAACACAGAAAACAATGAAAAATAACAAATTTTTTATTAAATTAGGATCATTTTGTTTTTGAAGTTTTTATTCTATTTTTGTAATAAAACATGCCCCCAGGGAAATTTTTTTTTCTAGTTTGGCAGTCAATGTGTTAAATCCCAGGTATTTGTCAATACAGTATTATTAATTTTCCAGTTCATTAACTATTATATAAAATGGCTTATTTTAAATGAATCTGTGTTCTTTAAACTTTAAAAACTCAGTAGTTGCAGTAGTTTTATTCTTGTTTTGTTTTTATAGACACAGAAGGATTTTCTCCATAAAATACATTTACTTCATTCTTACCAATATGAGTAATTTTTATTTCTTTTTATTGCGTCATTGTAGTCGCTAAACCCTTCAGTTCAGTATTGCGTAGAAGTCTAGCATCTCTTCAAAACTTTGTCTAATACTGAATAAAAGTCTTACTCAATTTTGGCTTTAATTTGCCTTATTTTTCTAGTTTCTTAAGGGAGAATCTGACATTAATTTTAGACTATTCTAGTATAGGCATTTATAAGTTTTTCTCTATTTAGCAGCATCTCACAAATTTTGGTATATCGTGTATTCATTTTCTGTAAGGTAGAGCTAATTTACAACTGTACTGGAAAAGCTCCATCTTTATTACTTGGAAGTACCGGATGTCTGGCTTTGACACTTTAGCTGATTGATACATGGACGCTGGAATTTATGTGCTGTTTAAAGTTTAAAAACTCCAAAGTGACAACCAGAGCCAGTTTGTTTACTGATGATTTCAAAATGACCTACATAGTTAGGCAACCTAGCTTAATTGTGATACCAGGAGGCCATGACATTTTTGCCTTAAACATCTTGATTTCTCGGAGCTGAAGACGAATCACTTCCACATGCAGATAAAGAGCCTGTAGAGCTGTGCCTGCATCCCTCAGATCTGATGGTGACCAGAACTCCCTTTATCTCACTGTGCCTTATCTTTGCCTATAAAAGCCTCACATGATTATAATCCGTGAAGGCTTGTGAGTTTTTTCTGAACTTGTGAAAACTTTGCAGCTAGTGATGAGGATGAGTCACTGATGCAGCTGTCAACTCTAAAGTGGTTTTGAGGAGAAAGATGAGTAAAAAAAGGTGGCACTGGTGAGAAACCATTGTTATAGTCTTGACTTTTAGGTTGTCCCTGGCTTGCAGTGGTACAAGTGCTGCATTTGTTGACAGAAAAGCAAATAGACACCAAGTCAGTATGTGTGGTGCTGTGGGAGAGAAAAAACACGGATGATAAAAGAAATTAAGAATGAGGGGAAGTTGGTCAGAAAGAGAGAGCCTTGGCTGTTTTCAACAATGTGACAATGAAGGTTTCTAAGCTGCAGGAGGGCCCTGCCACTGCAGGACTCCACTGGCTTCTGATCCCAGGGTGCTGAGGCTGGCACCATTCTGAGGTCCCAGCTGCAAAGTGCTGCATGAACTCACGAATCTTCTCCATTGCCACTGCCTCCCCATTGACCCTGCTGGGCCGGGGAGGGAACAGGAGGCTGGAAGTTCTCACACGCCACATGGGCAGGAGCCATGCATTCCCGCCATCACCAGGGTACACAGGCAGAGCAAGCACCCATGGACTCAGCTCTCACTGCTGCCACCTTGGTGGCCCAGTCCAGCCACAGCGGCTATGGAACCTGGATGGAACAAACAACTATGGTCCCCAGCAACCGCTGCCGCTGCTCCTAAGTTGTACCACCCCTGACGGATCTGAACAGGACAAGTGCCCACACTGCTACCACTGCCATCAGGCCTGGGTGGAGCAAAGGCCCACACAGCTATGTGCTCCAGTTGCTGCATGCTGCTGCCACCGTCAGACCTGGGTGGTACAAACACCCACAGGCCTGGCACCTGCTGCTGCCACCTAAGTAGCCCTGCCCAGCCACCACGGCTGCTTCCACCAGGGGGCCTGGACAGAGCAAACCCCCATGGCCACCCACCTCCACAGAGAGGTACCAGCCCTGTCTCCAACTGAGCCTTCAGCAGTGGGCTAGGGACCAGCATACCCCTCCATATGAATATCCCCCAGCACCTGCTTAGACTGTGACTACAAGGGAAAGGAGAGACGGAGGAGTGCAGCCATGTTACAGGCTCAGAGTGCATCTGTTCCTTTCTTGCTTGGTCAATCTGGAGCAGTACTCAAGCATGCCATCCAGGGACCCATCCATATCTTCACCGAGCAACAGAAGTCCCAGCAAAGAAGAACTGCGAAACTATCTGTTTCAAGCTGAGAGGAGAGGTTCCAGGTAAGAAGGAACAAACATAAGAACTTGGCACAATGAAAAATCAGGCAGTTTTAACAACCACAAAAGATCATAACAGCTCTCCAGCAATGGACTCCAACCAGAAGGAAATTGTTGAAATGTCAGGGAGTTCAGAATATGGCTGGCAAGTAAGCTCAATGGAATTGATGGGAAGGTTGAAAACCAACACAAAGAAACGAAAAAAATAATTCAAGACATGACAAAAAATTCACTAGATAGATAATATAAGAAGAAAATATAACAGAACTTCTGGAAACGAAAGAATCATTTAGGGAATTTTAAAATACACTGGAAAGTTTCCACAACAGACTAGACCAAGGAGAAGAAAGATTTCAGAGCTTGAAGATAAGGCTTTCTAATTAACCCAGTCAAAAATGAAGAAAAAAAATCAAGACAAATGAACAATTTCTCCAAGAAATACGGGATTATACAAAATTAACAAATATAAGAATTATAGGTATCCCTGAGGGAGAAGAAAAAGCAAAACACATGGAAAACCTATTTGAGGGAATAATTGGGGAAAACTTCCTTGGTATAGCTAGAGATTTAGACATCCAGATACAAGAAGGTCATCAAACACCTGGAAGATTCATGGCCAATAGGACATCACCACGGCATAGTCATCAGTCTGGCCAAAGTCAAACTGAAGGAGAAAATCCTGCAAGCTGTGAGATGAAAACATCAAATAACTTCCAAAGAAAACCCATCAGACTAGTACAGACTTCTCAGCAGACATACAACCCAGAAGGGATTGGGGTCACATTTTTAATCTTCCTAAAGGGAATAACTGCCAGCCAAGAACTGTGTGTCTTGTAAAACTAGTTTCGTAAATGAAGGAGAAATAAAGTCTTTCCGAGACAAGCAAACACTAAGAGAATTTGTCACCACTAGATCTGCCTTACAAGAAATGCTTAAAAGTGCTCCATGTATGGAACAGAATATTTGATACCCACCAATGTAAAAACACCCAAAAGTTAAAACACACAGCTTTTATAAAACAGTAACAGAGAGAAAACAAAGCAACTAGGTAACATGATGACCAGAAGAGTATTTCACATATCAATATTAACACTGAATGTAGAGGCCGGCGCGGTGGCTCACGCCTGTAATCCTAGCTCTCTGGGAGGCCGAGGTGGGCGGATTGTTCTGAGCTCGGGAGTTCGAGACCAGCCTGAGCAAGAGCGAGACCTCATCTCTACCAAAAATAGAAAGAAATTAATTGGACAG
>CAUYSK010101853.1:0-10244 GCA_963575035.1 Avahi laniger
CAGTGAATCCTCGCCATGTGCACTCAGGCTCAGTGAATCCTCGCCATGTGCACTCAGGCTCAGTGAATCCTCTCCTGTGCACTCAGGCTCAGTGAATCCTCGCCATGTGCACTCAGGCTCAGTGAATCCTCTCCTGTGCACTCAGGCTCAGTGAATCCTCGCCATCTGCACTCAGGCTCAGTGAATCCTCGCCGTGTGCACTCAGGCTCAGTGAATCCTCGCCGTGTGCTCTCAGGCTCAGTGAATCCTCGCCGTGTGCTCTCAGGCTCAGTGAATCCTCGCTGTGGGTGTTCAGGCTCAGTGAATCCTCGCCGTGTGCTCTCAGGCTCAGTGAATCCTCGCTGTGGGTGTTCAGGCTCAATGAATCCTCGCCGTGTGTACTCAGGCTCACACAGCACAGAATACAAGGCAATGGGGTTCTAATGTTAAGTTCCAGCCCCTCCTTACTAGGGAATTGGGAACTGTTCTTTTACAGGTCAGAAACCTCTGTTCTGGCCCAGTCTTTCATTTTTCAAGTCCTGGGTCCTCCTCTGATCACTTTTTACTTCCAATACTATCCATGCCTGGGCAGTCTGTGACATTATATCAGGGCATTTAATATAATGGATTCTCAGAGTTCACCTTTTTAATAATCTCTGCAAAGGGGAACTGGGCAATGTACATGTATTACCTACCCAGATAGATATTTCTAAGGAGGTGCTTTCCTCTAGTACATGCTGGAAAATTCTGGCAGCACTGCCTTATTGCCTTGGGAGACTTCCATTGTGAGTAGGCTCTGATTGCTGTCTCTTGTAAGATACCACGGGCCCTGCGACCTGTCTCTGCTGTGGGGCAGGGAAGCTTTGTATCCCCCTCTGGCTTTTGTTAGCAAAGAGCAGTTGATGGGCAGAGTACAACTGGAAGACGGCTCCCCATGCACGGCTGTCCCTGAGCTCTGTGGCATGTCTGTGAGCCTTATAGAACACCTCCTTGCCTGCACGTAACGGTTTCCTGCCCCACGTCCATTAGGCTGTGCTGGCTTCCACAGCTGGCAGGCAGCTCTGAGCCTTCTGGGTTGGCTAGTCATTGACTGATCCATCCTAGGCAGTCCCGCATATACGGGAGCATCAGTGGTGGTACCAGCCCGTTGCTCTGCCCACTGTCTGACTTCGAGCCGGTTGATCCAACCCCCGGTGCCGCAGCCTCAGATTTCTCGTCTGTGTACTGGCGCTGACGGCATCACTCACGTCGCAAGCTTGTTGACGGTTAAAATGCTCGTTCGTGTGGAGCACCAAGAACAGGCACTGAGGGAGCACCCAGTAAATACGAGCTGCAGGCTCTTTCCCTTCTCAGCAAATATGTATTGATTGCTTAATACGTCTAAGACCTTCTTTGTCAGCTCAGTAGCAGGGACGAGCAGTCATCAGCTGAGAGTGACAAACGCGCGAGGACAGGCAGCTGGGCCGTGGAGAGAGCCGGGAGCAAGCCTGCCGAGTTCTTGGTTCGGCCCTGGCCAGCCCTCGTGTCCTTCGCCGTGTCCCGTTCACCGTGGCGGCAGGACGTGGCCCGCGCGTTTCCAAGCAGTTGGCTGGGCTGCTCCTCGTGATGCTCAGTGGAGGCTTATGCGCTCACAGGACCCTCTTTTGAGCATCGCGCTCGACTTAATGGAAAATACTTCTGGGGAAAAACGTTTTTTTTAATAGATGACTGTTTAGAGTTCCAGTTCCTAGCACAGCGCCGATAGCCGCCCAGTAAACATTTGGTCCATCTGTCCGTCTGTGAACAAGCACAGTTAACTGGTTTCTTGACCACGTGTGTTATGTCATGTCATGTATTTTCTAAAATCCCATTTCGCTGATTTAGTCAACATTTATCGGACTCTCGCTGTGTATCAGGCACAGTTCTAAGTGCTGGGGATGCAGCAGTGGATAAAACAGGCGGCCATCCCCGTCCCGTGACGCTTGCGTTCATTTGAAGATACCGGATTGCTTTCCGCGGTGTGCCGGGGCCGCGGCCACGCTAACGGCCCCTGTGCCCACTGCTTGGTTTTAAGGCCGAGAAGGACTCCGCGAGCTCAGAGCCCTACCACTGCCTCTCGGATTTCATCGCGCCTCTGCACTCCGGCGTCCGCGACTACCTGGGCCTGTTTGCCGTCGCCTGCTTTGGGGTGGAAGAGCTGAGCAAGGCCTATGAGGACGACAGTGATGACTACAGCAGCATCATGGTCAAGGCGCTGGGCGACCGGCTGGCAGAGGTGAGCCACTGGGGTGTCCTCTGGCTGAGGACAGAGTCCAGGCTGTGGGAATCCCGTGGCGGGTGTCTGAACGCTGATCAGCATTAGAACTGCTGGCTTTTTTTTTTTCCTTGAGTTGGTTGCTGCTGACTTTAGTATTACATGAATTTTTAAATCACATATCCCCATATTACTCTCATCATCTTTTGGGCAAATAAATCCCTTCAATGATGCCATATTTGGCTGTTACCGTTAGAACCCTAACCTCTTTGCCTGGTCTCTTCTTCGTCTCCCTTTACTTTCTATGATGTGACATTTTCCTAAAGACCCTGAAAAATTAAAAACAGATTTTCATTTCAGAACCCCCCATTCTAATGTTGGTGTCTTCTATAGATTCTCTATCCTTCTCTGCACGGAATGAGAGAGCCTCAGCCTTGGGGAGTTCCTTTTCCTGCGGTGAACAGTGGAGGAACTGGCAGCTGTGTGGTCCCAGCTGCTCTTTCTGGCCAGCGTTAGCTCTGGCCTGACCTTCAGGGAAATGTTTAAGTTAAAAGGTCTAGAATCCCCAGATCACTAAATATGATACTTCAGAGCCCAGATTGGCCAAACTTGAGCAGCAAAGCAGCTAATGTACAAACAGATTAAGAATCTAGCCTTTCCCCCACTTGCCATGCGTCCCCTGGCTGTGGTCCCCATGAGTGCGGCTGCTCTGGACACTTCAGTTCAGGGGTGGAGGCCGCGGGCCCTCTGCCTAAGCACGTTGGCGCTCTGGGTTCCAGGCCTTTGCGGAGGAGCTCCACGAGAGAGTGCGCCGAGAGCTGTGGGCCTACTGCGACAGCGAGCGGCTGGACGTGGCCGAGCTGCGCAGGCTGCGGTACGAGGGCATCCGCCCGGCGCCTGGCTACCCCAGCCAGCCCGACCACACGGAGAAGCTCACCATGTGGAAACTCGCTGACATCGAGCAGGCCACAGGTACCCAGGAGGCAGTGGGTTCCTGTCTTCCCTTGTGTAATAGATTTTATCAATATAATGACACACATGGTTAAAAATCTTTTTTAATGGAAGGGCTTGGAATGACATCATTCCCTATCTCACCCTTTCGGAGTTGTAGCTATTCTGATATTTTACTTTGTACATCACTATTTTTAGATCTATCAATTTGAATTATTTCCTCTTGACCTGTAACAAACGGGAATTTAGCCTACTTAATACCATCCCGTGCCCCTCCTGCCCCGCTTTGCTGTTACCGGTGATCGTGTCTTTAATCCCTCCCTTAGCGACTGACCTTGGTCCCATTGGTACCAGCCACCTCACACTCTTGTCCCGTTGCTTGTCCATAACGTCTCTGGACGCCGGGGCACCCAGCCTTCCCTTCCGCCCTTTTCTCTCTTCCCTTTCCCACTGTTATTAACATTTATGCTCTTCTGTGATCATCATTCTCTCCAGCATTTTGTCTGTGGCTTGATTCTAACAGTTGAAAACAAGAAGTTAGCATGTTCCCTTTCGCGATGACAGCCCGTGCACCTGGCACCAGCACCCTGAGCCCAGAGCAGAACCGATCATGGTTCTGTAGCTGCGTGTTGTCACGTCCACGCACTGCTTCTAGTCCTGACTGCAGAGGTCCTGTGATTGAGGCGGCTCATGCTAAGATCATAGTTTTCAGTGGAATTAGTCGAAAGCATGCCATCAAAGCTGATAAAGTTAAAGGAATCTAGATTTAAATGAGGAACTGTGCAGTGTGTTGAATCTGGGTCAACAACAATAACACTGACTCCAAGAGTCATGAGATCTGGGTTTGAGTCCACGTTTCTTCCGTAAGCTAGCTGGGTGACCTTTAGCAAAGCCCTCAACCTTCATGTTGCTGTCTCCTTGTGCATAAAATGAGTGGCTTAGAATGGATAGCCTTGACGGCCCCTTTGAGTTCTTCAAATCCCAAGAAAGAACATCTCTTCTTTCTCAGTTGTGCTGTAGGCTCATTCATTCTTCACCGGAGCCAGCTGTTGGTCGTCCCTAGTGTCAGTGGCCCCACAGGGCCTGTGAGGCCTGTCCAGCTGGTGTCCTCTCTCCAGGGTCAGAGCTCCTGCCTGAGTAGGCCCAGGCTTAGGAGCAAACTGAGGCCTCTGTGACCAATCTTGGATGGCTGAGGGTTGGTTAAGAGTGTGGAGAGCCTTTTCCAGGCCTGTCCCCCTGGGTTAGAGGAGATCCGCATGTCCTGTCTGTTTTTCCGTGTGATGGGAATTTGCTAGACTTAGCTGGTCACAGCTTTCATGCGGTGCCCTGTGTCTACCTAGAAGGCACGTGTTCACTTCCATTCAGTGATTCAACAGGATTCGGTCGAGGGCCTGCCAGCTGCGGGCCTGCGCTTCGCTCTGAGTGAGCCTGCCCCACGCTCTCTCTGCAGGCATCAGGCTAACAGAGTCCCTGGCCATGACCCCCGCGTCAGCAGTCTCAGGCCTCTACTTCTCCAATTTGAAGTCCAAATACTTTGCTGTGGGGAAAATTTCCAAGGATCAGGTAAGTTAGCTGTTTCACTGTATGTGGCTTCCCTAGATACCTGTCCTGTTTTAGATGGAATTCTAGAACCTATCTTATTTTAAATGTGAATGAGAATAAAACGGGGAAAGGATGAAGAAATTTATCCCAGTTAATGTCTTAATTTGATTTCAACCCATTACCCCTATTCTAACTCACCCTACACTCAAACCTCGCTCTCTCTCTCTCTCTCTCTGAGCTTCTAAGCATCAGATACTTACTACATGTTGTTTTTCTACCCAGAGAATAGGGCAACTTGGTAGACATAGATGTCTATCTCCATTTAACTCGGTAGATTGTTATTAAGACAAGAAATGGAAGGTGCTTAATGTTGGCAAATCCCATGGAGATTTCAGTTCAGAAAGTCTTATCACTTTGCCTTAATAAGATGCATCTAATCTTTTGCAGATTGAGGATTATGCTTCGAGGAAGAACATGTCTGTGGCTGAGGTTGAGAAATGGCTTGGACCTATTTTGGGATATGATACAGACTAACTTTTTTTTTTTTTACTTGGTGATCTTCAAGGAAGTATAATCCAGAGTGCCTTAAAAATAACAACAAAAACCCCATGTGCGTCTGGCTGCTTCTGGTTTTAGAGGACAATTGGTGGAACCCTATAGAGGAGTGGGGTCTTCCTACAGTACCTGCAAAACAAGAGTGTTGTTTTTCCTGGACCTTGAACGAATTTCCAGGAGTGGGGTTCCGATGGTATACCCGGTCCGTCTGGGATAGGGACAAGCTGAAGATAGAGGTCTTTTGCATTTCAAAGCAAAGTTAACTTGCGTTTTTCCATTTTTACCTTAAACCTAGGAGGCCACTTAGTCCTTTTTTTTTTTTTTTATCTCTTAGGAAAAAAGCCCGAAACTCAGTTGAATAGAGAAATGTGACCCTGTGGCAAAATGATGCTGTGAGAAATGGGGCATTTTAGTCTAAATGGTTAGAACAGTGGACCCTGACAGGGAAGGAAGTATGGCTCTGCTCTCTGCGGAAGACCTCATTTTCCAACGGCTCCATTAAATGGTTGCAGAATTCCCTTTGCCTAAAGGCATGGCCTCTCTGCTTGCTTGTCAGAAACACTCGAGCCGTTTGCCCCAGCGTGGTCAAGTACAGTCATGCTCTCCAAACACTTTCATCCTCCCGTGATTTCATATTCCCTTGCCTTAAGAGACAAAAAAGATAAGGGTGATTAACATCTGTCAGATGTTTTCAGGACTGAACAGGTTCTTGGCTCAGCTGTGATATCCTGTGCAGAGTTGGACAGGTGGACAGCGTAATGCCACTTATTTCTTATTTTATTCTCCTTACATTCTTGATGTATTCAATGATGAAGAATGGTGCCACCACCCAAATAACAAGCTTCAAAGTTACCCTTGTCATCTTTTTCTTGAATGATTGCAGTCATCTAAACAATTTGCACACAGAGAGTCCATGTGTCCTACTTTAGTTGCGACGGTGATGGACATTCTCAGGAGAAGGCAATGTTGAGGCCTGGTTTGGGATTTGAAGGCTGAAGAGGAAGATGCAAGGAAGGAACAGATGAAGAACATCTTTGTTCACAAATAGGAATATTAAATGTTATAAAGGTATCGGATCTCCCTAAATTCATCTATAGATTCACTCTTTTGAGACACAAAGCACTACCTGCAAAAGAAAAGATGATTAAATCAACTTTATTAAACCTATGGGCTTATGTTAAGCAAATAAGCACTTTAAATGAGAAAAGAAGCCACGCTTGAGAAGTCATTTATAATACAAATAGCTAACAAAGGATTAGTAATCATAATATATAGAGAATTCCTATTTAAAAAAAAAAACTGAAAAAATAGAGAAGATTTGAAAAGACATTTCATGGAAGAGAAACATCAAATAAAAAGATGTTCTGCAGCATTGATGGTCAGGAAAATATGAATTAAGACCATAATGAGGTTCTGTTTCACACCCAGAAAATTTACAAAAGTTGGGTCTGACAGTAGCAGGTGTTAAAGAAGATCTGTGGGAACCCATACATTGTTGTGGGTGTGTAAACAGGCACAACCGCTTTAGGAAACAATTATATCTTACAGACTTGAACATTTGCAGACCTTATGATCCAGCTACCGACTCCCACTTGTATGTCTAACAAACTCTTGCATGTGGTCACCAGGAGGTATGTGCAAGAGGATTGATAGTAACATATTCATAATTAATAACTGGAAAAAGTGAAACGTCTGCAGGAGGAGGGATGAATAAATTAGGTACGTTCACCCTAAGGGATAGGATTCAATAGCGAAAATGACTGAAGTGCAGCTATACTTTACAATAAAAATGAATCTCAGAAAATATTAAGGAAAAAAAAAAAGCAAGTTGCAGGAAACTGCATATGGTATACTATTTTTATTGAGCTCTAAAGCAAAACCAAAGAATATATTGTCTAAGGATACATATGCAATAAAAGTATATTGTAAAAGAAGAAGAAGTAACAGAATGAGAAACCAAAATTTTGCATGGTGGTTACCCGCGAAAGGAGGAAACACAGGGGATGGGAGAGGAACACATGGGTAGATGCAAGTGATGAGGAATGTTCTAGTTCTTAGGTGTAAGCTTATGAGTGTTTACTATATACTATAGTATGCTTTATAACTAATATATAACATAGTTTTATATGTATTAAATGTTTGTACTTAATACCTGTATTGAATATATTGTTAAAAATAAAAACAGAGTAGAATGACAACCCAAAATCTGGTATGATGATTTTGTGCATAAGGTTGGTATATGTCAAATACATTTTTTAAAGAAAGGACGAACATTTTGGGCAGAGCAAACAGCAGACAGAAAGGCAGGGAGGTGGGAGGATGGTGCGTCTGTGCACCTGCCGGCAGCTCCCAGATCCCAGGCTTCAGGGAGTGATGTGTGGCGGAACCGTTTGCTAGACAGACTCCATGTGGCTGGACTGAATATGGGCAATCGGATACTTCACTTTGGAATTTAAAAAGAATGTCTGGATTTGGAATTGGGACACTTCAATGCGGAGATGGATGTCAGGCCGTAGGTGCGGATGGGATCGCCTATGGACCGAGTGAAGAGGAGAGAATCAAGATGGAACTCAATGCAGGCATACCGAACAGGGAAGGGCAGGGGCCAGCGGAGGAGCGGGCGTGGGTTGAAAGAAGCTGGGAGAAGGGAGTCCAACGCCCGGGAAAGCAAGAGTTTTCAAGGCATGTCAGCAGAACCCAATGCTGCAAAGAGGTGTGGGAATGGGATTGCAGAGGGCCCTTCCCACAGTGAGCAACTTCAGGGAATCGTGGGGCCCTTGGCAGACTTCAGTAAGTTGAAGATTGAATGGGAGGTGCAGAAGATTTGTGGGTTCACTTAAGACTGGAGGGAAAGGTAGGATTGAGAGTGTTTATTTTAAGACAGAAAAAGGCTTTCATGCCAAGGGTAAAGTGACAGTACAGAGGGTTGCAGATAATGCAAAAATCTAATTTAAAAAATCGTTTTAACCTAACTTCCAGAGAGACTGGACTTCATCTGCCAGTGCAAACCACGGTGAACCTGGGAGTTGTCCCTGACCCCTCTTGTCTTAGCTCGGGCTGCTGTAACAAACTGTCGTAGACTGGGTGGCTTATAAAGAACAGACATTTATTTCATACAGTTCTGGAGGCTGGGAGTCCAAGATCAGGGTACCGGCGAGGTTGGGTTCTGCTGAGGGCGTCTTCCGGGTTGCAGATGGCCGACTTCTCGTGTTTTCACATGGCGGGAGCAGAGCAAGCTAGCTCTGGCCTCTTTCTTGTGAGGGCGCTAATCCCATGCATGAGGGCTCCACCTCCATGACCTAATTAACTCCCACCTCCAAATGCCATCATGTTCGGGATTAGATTTCAACATGCAAATTGGGGAGGGGGAGGAACACGCATTCAGACCATAACACCATCCTTTTTCTCAAACTTCATATCCAATTGGTTCTCAAGCCCTGGTGATTTTTTTCCAGTAAATATCTCTGAAGTCCACCTCCTCTACCCCTGCCCTGGTTTCTCATCATGGACTTGTTCATTCCGTAAAGTCTTGTTAAACAAGCAGAGGGGAAGCCATGATGATGGTTTCTTCTTTCTCAGAAGGAGACCGGGACATCAAAGCCCTAGCACCTTCTACACCCACCTTCAAGATTTCACACTGGAAGTGGTTCTGCTGATCTTCCCTTTACTGCCCCATGAAGACAGCACATTGACAGCCCTGCAGGAAAACGGCCTCATTTCATGGCTTACTTACTATAAATTAGCTATGTATTATAGAAGAGAAAGTATATTCTGGTTCCGTGTGTGTTCAAGGAAATGTATGCTAGTATACGCATTAAAAATGTCTGGAAGAGCTGGGCATGGTGGCATGCAAGTGTAGCGTGTAGTCCTAGCTCCTCAGGAGGCCAAGGTGGGAGGATTGCTTGAGCCCAGGAGTTTGAGGCCAGCCTGGGCAACAGAGCGAGACCCCATCTCTTAAAAAAAGTCTAGGAGAACACACAAGAAATTCTTAAGTAGTTACCTCTGGGAAATGGGATTAGGGGACCAGAGATGGGGGGAAACTCATGGTTTGAGTATTTCTCATTCTTTCTGCACTGTTTCGAAATTTTACAAGTATATATTATTGTTCTTTAAAAAAGATTGCTTGGCAACAAGTCTAGCTTGAAATGAGGGCTAGTTTGAATAATCTGAGAGAAAACTTGGGATATAAATGAATTAACCCCTAAACTCAGCCAGTCCCATTTCTTAAAATTGAAATGTCTAATTCCATTTACACTCTCCATTCTTCAAATGCAATTATCAAAGAGGTCTTTTGCCTTGTCCTTTGCTTTTAAGTGTTAGTATAGCCTTTTGGGGACTCACAAAACAAGCAATCTCTATAATTCTTGCCTAGGAAGAGATCTTGGATAAAATGATTTTTGACAACCTTGAGATTATGTATTCTATGAAATGGAAGAAGCAAAAACCAAACTCATAAATGCTGTTTACCACAGACAGTCTCTTCCTTCCACAGTGTAAATACATATGGCGACCTGCTGAGTATGAAGCTTGCAACAGCTGAGAAAGGAACTTTGAGCTTTTACAATCCTGTTTGTTCTTTTACCCAGAGAAAAGTGACATTTCATTACAGATTATTTCCATGCTTACCTACCTTTAATCATGTGACATTGTTTACCCTATTTTAGAAAAGAAGAAGTATTTATTTTTTGCATGTTTTCAATAAAAATAAGTAAAATCCAGTTGTCTTGGTGGATAGTGCTAAATGTCATTAATTAAAAATATTTTAATCTGATGCAATAGGTCACTGGGATTTTTTTTTAAAAATTCTGCTGAGATGAGCTCATCAAGAAAATTTGAAGGATTCCAGGGAAAAACATCTTAGTGCCAAAGTGTTTGATTATTTTTTAAATAATTGAGCTCTTTTCATAAAAGGTAGCAATTAGCTCCAAGACATATTTCATATTTCTTATATAAAGCCTTCCAATCATCATCAGATTTCTCCTTA
>CAUYSK010101854.1:0-33804 GCA_963575035.1 Avahi laniger
TAATCCTGTTCTCTTATCCAGTAGTGGATTCCCTGAGCAAGATCTCTGCTGATTGGCCTCTGAATCTCTGCCAAAACGCTTTCAGCATTAGAGAGCTCACTACGTACAAAATGCTCTTTTATAACTGGAATTACAAGACAATGGGTTTGGCCAAGTCCGTGAGCCCTTCTAGCAACCCCACAGAGTACATGCATTACTATCATCCCATCCTGCAGACAGGAAGCTAGGTTTCAGAAAGGCGAAGCCATTGCCCAAGGTCATACAACCAGAGAGGTATGACTGTAGTTTTCCACATAACCTAGCTCATTCTGACTGCTACAGAGTGAGCAGGCACACATGTATGGCGCACGTGTGGTAAGTGTTAATGGATTGATTGACAGCTCCATCCATGCAATGGGGGTTCCTAGAGACTCCAAATCTCTACAGAATCTCAGCCCCAAAATTTCCAGCTTGGCTCTTGGGAACCTTACTAATGCAAAAAAAGCCCTTCAGTCCTGTTAGGACATAAATCTCAATAAATGATTTCCAATAACACAGTCCTTGCCAGGAAAGAAAACATTCACAGTGTTGCTGGTGCATAATATAGGTTAATATTTCAGGATGCATTAAATGTGTAAGTGTCCAGAGTGCGGCGAAGTTCCGGTCGTGAGCCAGGTCACTCTACAGAAAAGGCAAGATGCTGAAGGCAAGGAAGTATTTTTAGACTTGGACCCAACTTGACAATACCCGTAAGTACTTTGTGCTAGTGGGCACAGTTTGCTATTCTGCTACTGATTTGCCAGGCAGGAAAATAACATGTTGGTTTCAGACAGATGCTCCCAAACCCTTAATGGAAGCTGATGACTTCAAGATGGGCTGGCTGCTCTGTGGCTTCTTTGGAGACAGTCGAAGTTAAGACGGGATCTGGGGCATGACAATGTGCCAAATCTGCCAAAGATGTGCCTAAAAAACTAAGGCACAAGCATGGGTCAGATTAGGTGCGTGCTAAAATCAAAGGCACAGTCAGGAAACCAGAACATTCTCTTGGCCTTTGGAGGAAGGAGGAGGATGAAGGCAAGCTGGGAGAAGAGATGAGAGTGGTGTTGGGCAATATATGTTAAATAAATATGAGATTAAACCATACAAAATTGCTGATATTTGATCATTCTTGACCAAAAATATGGCACTTTGGTACGGTTCAATCTGATGTACACGTAACCCCACACGCCATGTCTTTTTTCCCCTCCCCTACCCTGGCAAAAATACTGGGGTCTAACTCCATTATGGCAGCTCAGGCTGATTCCTGTAGACGGGAAACCAACATATGAGCCCTCTGCCTCAGTTTTCGGGCCTGTAAAAGAGGGTGATAATAACCTCATGAGATGGTGCACATGAAGGGTTTAGCAAGATATCTAGTAGTCACCAAATTTTCAGTAAATGGAAGATACAATAAGCAAACCACAACAAGGACAAAAAAAATTGTATCAGACCCAAGAGAATGGAGATAATTGCTTGCAGTGTATATATTTGGAGCTTCAAGGACACGGGAAACATGGCATTCTTGGACAAGGCCTGACTGCCTTGCCCCAGTGCTAATCTCTTGAGTCACAACTGGCGCTAAGAGCCCTTCTCAGGTAACTCAAACCACCAGCAGCGAAAACTGCTTTGGTTAAAATATATATGTATGAGAGCATTCGGGAAGAGTCAGTTTTCCTTACAGAATTGCATATTGGACACAATTTAAGCAGTTGGGAGCTGGCATTTTGAGCTTGTTCAACCATTGGAAAAAGTATCTTTCAAAAAGATAGTTAAAAAAATAGGACGCAGGGGAAGAAAATGGTTATTAAAAATGCTTAAGAGCCTTCCTGAACTTCAAATGGGCTCTTCACAACAATAATTCTGATGATTTAAGGGAAAAAATGAATCAAGACTCTATTGATTAAATGTTCCTTAAATTATATGTGGGTTTTAAAGTGTGTGGCAGTATGCAAAGCACGTTGGAGGCAAAACGTTTGAAAAATCACCCAAGACATTGAAAGAATTTGAATGTAGCTGCAGCCTCAGCCCCAGGAGGGAGAGGCCTGAGCAACAGAGAAGGGGTGGGGGAGACTCTCAAGACCGCCCAGGCCAGTAATGCCTGATCCCAGAGGTCCCGACGGCAAGTAGGGGACATCTGCTTCCTGCTGTCACAGTCCTGGTCTCCCTAACTTCCCACAGCCTCAGCACATCATTCATTCCAGAAACACAGATTGAGCACCTCCGAGATGCCATGCCTTGTGCTCAGAGGCAGGGAAACACAGCACACAGGTTAATGTGGCCACAGATGCAAAAACGGCCGTTGTGATTCACAGGGGCTGAGAGCCACGCCCTGAAAGACACATTGGGACAGCCCCTGCCCCGGCAGGGAGATCAGGGGCTTCCTGGAGGAAAGGAACCGACGATGAGCCTTGAGGGGTGAGTCAAGATGCACCGAGAATGCAGGGGAAGAGGGGAATTGAGACAGGAGGAGGCAGAGTGGCATGTGCAAAGCCCCCAGGCCATAGGCACAGGGGATTGTAGATCAAAAGCAAGGCAGCCAGGCCCACTTCCGGGCCCTCCCTATGGGGCCCCAGCTTGGCCCTGCCTGGGTAACCACTAGGAACTGCTGGAAGGAAAGGTGGAAGCCTGGGGGCTGGGGTTCCTCCCCATCAGTCTGTGACCGGGGACCGTTCCCTTGCTGTCCCTGGAAGCAGTCTCTGAAGGCCCAGGAGTATCCTGATGCAAAGGCAGGAGCAGCTCTCTCTCCTGGGCAACATTTTCCAGGCATGGCCGGGATCCCAGTTCAACCCCTTCCACTATGAGCTGCACAAGAGCCGAGATCCGTCATTTTTTGCTTATCTTTGTTCCCCTGCATGTGGCCCAGCGCCTGGCCCAAGGTGGTGCCACATATATGCAGTGAAGCAAGGCATGCATGCATAGACATTCTCATTACTATACACCGGCCTGTTTGCTGTTACCTTGAACCTGACCACCACCTATTAGACAGGAAGGACAGAGCGTCATCAGAGACGCATCCAAAGCAAGCTGGCCCGAAGTCTCACAGCACTGGGAAGCAAAATTAAGACAGGAGTCCAGGCTCTGGGGTACACACCACCGCACCCCTGGGCCTCACCTTTCCTATCATGCTGCGGGCTCTCTAGATATAATCACCTTTTGCCCCCAGCAAGGCCCAGAGTGAGACAAAGCATAGGAAGAAGACAGGGAAAAGAAGAAAAAGTCCCCAGCCCTTGGGAAGTTGGCTGCTGGTACTCAAGAACTGCATATTTGATTTTAAGAAATTATTTCCCCCTTTTTCTCCTTCCACAAAGTGGTACAAGGCCCATTTATATATTTAATTAGAATGGATTAAAATTAATAACATCTTGAGTGGTTCCTGACCCTTCTCGAGATAATTGGAGACACCCTGGGGTGATGAGAAACCGGGAAGAAGAATTGCTGATCTAACCAACGCAGGCTGCACTTCTCCGTGTGTGTGTAATCAGAGCATCCCCTAATCACCCTCTGAATATTTTTTTTAACTAAGACAGGTATCCTTATGATTTGGAATCATGTCCTGTCCTGTCCCCGGAGCTGCAGAGCTGAAGGCATGCCCTGGGCAGGCAGAGGCTGAAATCTGCCCTCTCTGCACCCGCCGACTAACACACAGCTCTTGTGGATATTTTAACAGATATTCTATCAGATTTTTGTTGCATTATTTGTCTCTATAGAAACAGATTTTTTTTTTTAAATTTTTTGAGCACCTGCTAGGTGCCAAGGAATGTGCTGAGTACACTCATATTTGTTAACTCCTTAATTCTTCCTAACAACTCCCTGGGATGAGGAGGAGGAGTATTCTCTCCCTTTTGACAGTGGAGGAGACCTAGGAGCCAAGTTCAGGGTGGAAACCCAGCACTTAGAGTCAATAATGACCCGAGACATTGCTCTCCAGGGACACTTTAACCACGCTTTGATCTAGCAGGCATGATCGCCAGTGTCGGTCACTCAAACTCTGTTCTCCGCATAGCAACCGGCAGGCACTGAGCCACGGGCATGGGGGGGGCTTCCTCTGTGGTCCGAACCATCGCACTTGCTCAGCCCCACGCAGTGGCATGACCTCCTCTAACAGAAAGGGGAAGTGGGAGTGGTGAACCCAGCCCAGCCAGGACCCCCGCCACCCGGGGCCTCTGCTGGCTACTGGGCATGAAGGCATGCTGGAGGGGCACCGGCGCTGGACACTGCCCTGCCTGCCATTCCCTCTGGAGACAATCGTGCGACCTTGGATAAGCCCCCAAAAATGCACCCAGTGGCTGCATCTAACTTGTAAAATGAGCAGGTTAATACCTGTCCGTCAGAGCTTTGATGATGATACTAACCAAGCCATTGTTGAGTAGTGCCTGACATGATATTCACCATTTCGCCAATGAGGAAACTGAGGTTCAGAGTCACGTGGTCACGTGTTTCCACAACGCCTCCTGGCTTCGCACAATGCAGGGCACCGGACTTCCAGGCCCACAGTGAGGACGGCAAGTTTTAAGTAGTCACTGGGAAAGGAAAGCATGTGCTTATCTTTCTCAGGGTCACCCCAAGGTCAGAGACCGGTAGCATCCCCGTCTTCCCCGGCACATCCCCACTCCCAGTTCTGGGGTTTCTCTCCTTCTTTCCAATTGAGGTAAAATGTCCCCATCACCGCAAAACTTCCCTCTCCTCCCCGCCCTCTGTGCCCTGAATGACAGGTGAAAGTACACCTGTTTCCGCAAGGAGGACTCTGCTCCTGGGCGGGGCAGCATTTCTGGGTCACATTAGGTCGAGCCAGATCAGCGGCCTTGGAGCTGCTACGCACTAGGTAATCAACTCAGGGCTGGTTCCACCCGGAGCCATTTAATTTTGGGGAGGCAAGATTTAGCTGACTTGAAAGAAGGGGGAAGCAAGCTTGCAGAAAGAGATTGATTTCAGCGAAACACAGATTCATACTCACTAAATGCCTTAACACTTTGGAATCAATTATAATGAGATGGAGGCAAAGGCACCAAGAAATAGAGGATAACAGGGAAAAAGGAGGGTGGAGAGGAGAGACGCTTTCTGGGAAGCAGAACAGAAGGACCCCAACCCTGGGAAGCTCCCTGGGGAAGGAGGGGAATTCTGGGGCCCTGAGAGATTTCCTTTTGCAGACAGGCCTGGGCAACTACTGAGCAATGGACCCAGGACATGATCAGAGGTTCTCAGTACTCAGCGAGGGTCAGAACCAGCTTCATGGGAATGGAAGTAGGAAGTTAAACATACACATGGTCTGGGGACCACATCCTGAGGTTCCGATTCATTAAGTCTGTGGAGGACCTAGACATCTGCCCACATAACCATCCCCGGGATCCGGGGTAGGCACCTGGGACCACACTCTGAGATGCAAGGACTACACTAGAGATTTCACGTTGTGCCCTCTTCCCGCATCTGGTCACCATGGTAACATCAATGACCACAGGTGTTAGTCATCACTGAGACGGCTGCAGAAAACCTGGAGAGAGACAGCAAAAACACCCGACTGTCAGCCCCCCTAGAGATGAGGGCTTTAGGAGTAATATTTTGGAGAGGAAATCAACACAACTTGGGAGATGTGATTAGTCGGCGAGACAGAAAAAGAGGTGGTCTTTGAAATCCCTCAAGCTCCCGGCTTGGGTAGTCCACTTCCCAGACTCAAAACAGGGCTGGAACACTTTGAAAGACAGTTTGGCAGTTTCTTATGAAACTAAACACACTCTGACCATGTGATCCAGCCATCATGCTCCTTGGTATTTACCCAAAGGAGTTAGAAACTTACGTCTACACAAAAACCTGTGCATGGAAGTTTACAGCAGCCTTAATCATAATTGCCAAACTTGGAACCAGCCAAGATGTCCTCAGGTGGAGAATGGATGAATAAGCTGGGGTATAGCCACGCAACAGAATACTATTAAGCACTAAAAGAAAATAAACTATCAAGCCATGAAAAGCCGTGGAGGAACCTTAAATGTATGTTGCTAAGTGAAAGGAGACGATCTGAAAATGTTCCGTACTGTATGATTCCAACTTACGACAGCCTGGAAAAGGCAAAACTATAGAGACAGCAAAACGATCAGTGGTTTCCAGGGGTTAGAGGGGAAGGAGGCATGAACAGGTGGAGCCCAGAGGATTTTTAGGGCAGCAAAAGTACTCTGCGTGATATTATAATGGTGGACACCTGTCATTATGCATTTGTCCAAACCAATAAGATGCACAATACCAAGAGTGAACCCTAATGTAAATGATGGTCTTTGGGGAACAACGATGTGTCAATACAGGTCCATCAATCATAACAAACGTACCACCCTGGTGGGATGCTGATTGGCGGGGAGGCCGTCCATGTGTGTAGGCAGGGGGTCTATGGGAACTCTTTGTACTTTCCACTCAATTTTGCTATGAACCTGAAACTGCTCTAAAAAATAAGATCTATCTCAAAAAGAAAAAAGCAGGGCTGGATATTGTCTCAGGTCCCACGAAACAGGAGATGTGCTGGGGAGACTGAGTCGTGAAACGTGGGCTGGGACTGAAGCCATTGGAGACATGGCAGGAGTGATCCAAGCCCCTGGGCAGGGACCTGTTTCTTAATGGGTAAGTGAAGTAAGGCAGGGGGTGGAGGGGGTGAAAATCAGAACAGGAAGTCCAGGCTCCCTTCTCCCCACCCTCCTGCCAGTGCACACCATATTGCAAACAGAAGCAAGATCTAAACAAAAGAGCAGTCTCTCTGCGCTGTTTGAAATTCACAAAGATCCCTTAATCCCCCCAAAGAAAACAGTTCAAACAGGTGCATAAACCAGCGAGTTAAACAGGGAGCCCCGGCATCATTATCCTCCGGCGAGGCTTCCTGATGCCCCCTTAATGCAGAATCTCCCTGCCTGCTCCTTATAAGGGCTTCTTTCCTTCATGAGAGTCCTATAAAATGCATAAATATTCCTCAAGGAACAGAGAGAGCCCCTAATGGTCTTTAATAGCTATCGTAAAATGAAGGATAAAATGTGTGAAAGGAGATTGGTCATGATAATAGTACAAGATATGAGAGCAGTGAATTTCCCTCTCTCCTCATGCAGTCTGGTGGCTCCCCTTACCCCAGCCTGGCAGAAAACTCAAGTATTCAAGTATTGTTGCTTCTGGGGACAGGGAACCAGAGAGGCCCAGCAGGGACAAGCCAGCAGAGACAAGTTAGGGCTGCAATGAGGCACCGTATCAGTCAGGAGATTAGAGAATCCCTCCCTGGGCCCAAGGGAAAAAACCTACAGATACTGACATTTGGGCGGGAGGGAGAGGGCGGGAGAAATTTCCAGGTCACGACTCCATCTCTGGACAACAAAGCCCCCGGCTAACAAGCTCTGCCCAACCATGCTAATATTCCTGATCATCAGTTTGACATTTCACCCAAACGTATGCGTGGATGGCCAAGAATCACTGAGGAAAGTTTCTCAAAGCAAAAACAAAAATAATAAAGGAACTAAGACACAGATATAAGAAGAAAAAACAATCGTAATTTTACTATCCTTGGAGAGAGGTAAGAAAACACTTTACAAAACAGAAATTGTACTTTTCTGAAAAAAATAGATTTTTGAAGTAGAACAAAAGGATGGAAAACAGAAGAAAAAAGTAAGAAAATTAGAGGATCTATGCAAGAAATAACATTTGAATGCTAGAAGTTTTAGAAAGTAAAAATAGAGAAAAACAGACAGGAGAAAATTGGTGAAGAAATAAAAGAATTCCCCAAAGGGCAGGCATTTCCAGATTGAAAGAGTTCACTGAGAGCTCAGCTCAATGACAGGAAGAAGATCAACGCAAAAGCACATCATTGTGAAATATCACAACACCAGGGAGAGAAATGTTAAAATACTGAAAGCTTCCAGAAAGAAAAAACAAGTCATAGTCAAAAGATCAGTAATCAAAGTGGCACCAACAACAATGTTGGAACCTAGAAAACAATTCAAAATTCTGGATCCCCCCTACCTAAAAAAAAAAAAAAAAATTGCAGCCTAGAATACTGCACCCAGCTAATCATTAATCCAGTATTCAGGTAGGAAAAAAGATATTCCTAAGACTTGGTCTTTAAAAATGTCTCATCCATGCATTTTTAGAGGAAGTCTATCCAGAGAGGAATAAACCAGAAAAGAAGAAGAAGGTGGGATCCAAGAAACAGAAGATTCAATACTGTGGATTGGGGGCTATTCCCAGGCTGGCAGTAAAGGAAGTCCTGGGACGAGAACTTCGCACAGGCCTGTAGAACAACCCAGCGGACTGGGCCAGCCGGGCGGCGGGCACCAGGAGCTGCGGAAAGGCCTGGTGGGGAGATCATGCAGGAATCAGGGGTAGACACAGAGAAACCCAGCAAGAGAACAAGCAAAGCAGTTTCAGTAACTCTGGACCCCACACGTAGTTGCACAAGAAAGAGGATGTAATCTTGAGACACTGCATGTCTCAACTGTGACTAATGTTTCCACAGCCATTAGCAAGAACCCTGAGAGTGTATTTAGCCATATTGAGTGAGAAGCGTATTGGGAAGCGGGGAGAGAGTTTGTGTATGTGAGGGGACAGGGGCTGGCGGAAGAGACTGAACCCTCGCCTTCCACAGTAGGAAGACGGTAAATAATGTCTAATACAGAGAGAATTAAAAATAGCGCTACGGGTGTGATCATTAGAAATGGAAAGGTGAATATAAAAAAGAAATAGCTAAGAGTTGAAAGCTGCTGCCTTCAGGGAATAGGGATCAGGAGTGGGAAGGAATTGGCCAGGGGACCGCTGCTTCTCATTACGATCCTAGTGGAATCACCTGCTATTTTAATCTATTCCTTGATAAAAATTGATATTATATTTAAGTTTTGCACAGATATGCACACCTACCTTTCTACATATACACATGCCTATATACATGTACATACACCCCTATCTACAAATACAAACCTACCTACCAATATATATATACACACATATACCCACATACATACATACACACACATAACTATCTACAAACAAACACAAACCTATCTACCCACCTATACACACACACACATCCCTGCCTACAGAGTTGCACACGCTACCTACATATATACGTGTACACTCTTATGTACATAACACACACACACCCCTATGCACATACATATACACTGCAGGGGTGAAGAAATCTTTTCTCACTCACCACTATGTTCATGGCTGAGCCCCTACAACCAGAAACAGATTAACAAGAGAAAAGCATGCAAATGTATTGAATATCAATTTTACATGACAGAGGAGACTTCAGAAATGAAGCCCCAAAGACACAGGGAAGCCATGAGTTTTTGTGCCAAGTGTGATCAAGATACGAATAGCTGTGGAGGCGTGCAATTGGAAAAGGGGAGTGTGAGCTAACAGTAATGAAGTGGGGGGCCCTTAGGGAGGCCTGTTTGTTCAGATTCTCCTCTGTGTCCCTGCGCCTCCAGGGATGAGGCCATTCCTTTCCTCTGGGTGTAGGATGGGTACCTCTCCCATGAGGGTCTTGCTCTAGGAGAGGTCAGAGAATTCTTCCTGGGCTTTATGACCTGCTTAGGGAAGAAGGGTGGGAGAAAGTCAAAGACATCTTCCTGCTTCTTCTATTTTCTCGAATGCCAAAGTGCCATATTTTGGGGTAGCGTGTTCGGAGCCCCATCAATACACACAAACACACCTACCTGCCTACGTACACACACACACGCACACACACAGCTGTGTTAAAGTGCTATAACTCATGCGTGGGGAAGGACTAAGGAATGAGTCCCACAAAAATCAGAGGAGAAGAAGAAATGAAGTCCACAGCCACTTAGAGGTGCAAACGCTTGTCCTGGTTCAAACGGAACTCAAGTCAAATCCATTTGCCTGTGACATGCCCGGAGAGCACTGGGGACATTTTGAACCCCATCTGGCGTCAGCATCTCATCAGGAGGCTGCAAGTGCCGCCTCGGGTCTCACTGTTGTCAATTCTGACTGTTTCTCTCTTCATATCTGAAGGTTTTAGACCATAAAATCCAGCATTCTTTTATAATACAGAACATCAGTCTCGCCCAAGTGGAGTGTATAAAATCTAGTAATGAGGCACGAGAAAGCTACTTTCTGCGAAGATGCGGGGTCTATAATCCCTGTATTTAATTAACATGCCTGAAACAGTGCAAAGCTGGTCGGTTTCAACCCAGTTCTCTCTCGAGTCCTCATCACCCCTCACTCTGCTCAGGGCCCCAGAGCTGGAGCTGCCCCAGGGCACATCCGGGAACAGAACTGGCTCAGGCAGAGCTGCAGCCTCCCTCTGCCCGCTCTGGGTTTAGAGCTGCCCAAAGTCTCCGGACGTCGTAGGCTCTGGACTGAGGAACGAAAGCCCGGAATCTGTGCTCAGGGGCTGGCGTGACCCCAAACCAGGGCTGAGTGATTTCCTGGTTCTCTCCATGCAGTGGCCCCTCCCCTGCACCTCCCAGGGATGAAGGTGCAACTCGGGGCAGGAAAACCAGAACCTTCTCTGGGGTTGGCTGGAGACCAGTCCTGGCTTTCAGGACCCCCACCTATGCTCACTCCACTCACTCCCTAGTCCTTGGCCTCTGCACTCTCCGTGGCTCTGGCTGGATCTCTTTTCCCTTAGTGATGTCTTGTCTTTAATGGGAAGCCCACGCCACCCCCTACACGTCCCAGGAATGTGGCCGATGGGGAGGAGCATGGAGTGGTCAGCAAGGGGGTCATTGCTACAGGAGCTGGCCAGCTTGGGGGCAGGGAGAAGGGAAGCAAAGCAAGGAGAGCTGGATGGCGTGGTAGACACTACGGTGGACACCAGGGAGGCGGCCTGCGCATCCCTCCCCTTGGGCGACACTCACCAGCCCCACCCACGGCTCTGTGCATCCTAAGGCAAGGAATTTAGATCCAACACTTGGTTTGGGGAGGGTTGTTTTGTGATTTTAGGGGGTTGTTTTTGTTTTTAAGCAGAATAGTACTTAAATTTTAAAAAAAAAAAGAGAAAGCATACCTCCGTATCAGCAGTGACTTTGATCTGGGCTTCTCTGCACCTTCTCCCAGTCCCGTGGCGTATGTGGGTTTTCATCCATGTCCATCTATTGCTTAGAATGGAAATGGATTTGTTCCTGGAGGACTCCTGCCAGGCTGAGAGGAGCACACAGAGTCTCCTCAGGGTGACAGAAGTGGGAAGAGCCGTGATCCAGCCGCCCAATCCAGTGGAAAGACAGGACCCCAGGGAGGTCCACAGGCCTCCAAATCACTTGTTATGGTCTGAACGTTTGTGTCCTCCACCTCCCCAAATTCACATGTTGAAATCTTAACCCTCAATGTGCTGATATCAGGAGGTGGGGCCTTTGGGAGGCGATGAGGTCATGAGGCTGGAGCCCTTGAGGCTTAGTGCCCTTGTGATGGAGGCCCCAGAGAGCGCCCTGTCCCCTTCCACCATGTGAGGACACAGCGAGAAATCTGCTACCTATGAACTAGGGAAGCAGCCCTTGCCAGAACCCGACCCTGCTGGCACTCTGACCTTGGACTTCCAGCCTCCAGAACTGTGAGAAAGAAATCTCTGTTGTTTCTAAACCACTCAGTCTGTGATACTCTGTTTCAGCAGCCAGAACGGACTCACTACTGCGCAGGCCTAAATTCACATCACAGGAACAGCAAAGGCGTCGGAGCCACCACTGTGCCACATGCAAAAGCCACATAATGTCTCTGACCCTCGATTCCTTCTTCTCTAAAATGTTTTGTATTTTTTTAATGGAAAACTAAGCCACGCAGCACAAGAGCGGTGCCAGCTCAGAACTTGACGTGTGGTTTGTTCCCTCCCCATTTGCTCACTCCTTCCTGAAGTCGGTGCTTTCGAACATCTTCTATGTTGGGAAACCTTCATCCTGTGCAGACACATTTTATTTTTGTAAGTCACCAGACTGTTGATGAACTAGGCAGATTCTGATCTTGATCCTAACACTGACGAACCACATGGCGTTGACAAGCCACTTCCACTCTCTGAGCCTGAGTGTCCTCATCTTTGAAATGGGAGAGGCTGAGCTCCATCATTTTGAAGGTCCCCTTCTACCTGAAATTGCAAATTTGTGTCTCTTGTTGAGGAGGGTTATTGGGGGCCAACAATCCACCTGTCAGTGCATGTAAGTTAGATAAACTAGTTTTGAGGTTGTCTTGAGAGGAGAAGGGCTCTGCACACCCGCACACAATGTCCCAAGCAACAGGCCAACACCTAACAAAACCAGGTACGGACTTTCAGGATGACTTTGAGAGACAGCAAGCGTGCGTTCGTGTTTTCAGTACCGATCTGTTCATCATCAGAACCAGAACTTGACAGTAACAGCCCAAACGTGGTCTGTCTCATTTTATTGTCACAGATCAAGGGACCCGCTCAGCTCACACAGCCAGTTAGAAGCACAGCCACTCACGCCAGGAAGGCTAAGCCGCCCGCCCCGCCCCAGTTGCCTCAACAAGACACATTCTGATCAATGTTTCAGCCCTTTGATCCCAATTTCAAATAATTAAGGAGGTTTTCCGTGGCATCGTCACAAACAGCTCAGTGTCTCGAATCAGAAATGACGCTCTGAGGCATGCTGGGAGTTGTGCCAGTTTGGGGGAGAGGTGGGTAATTAAGGAAATCATGGTGAATTAAGCTTTCTGCAATGAGGCACAAACATCTTTTCACGAACAGCAACATTGTGTTAGCGTATGTTTTGCCAAAGAGAAAGGCAGGGTCTATCCTCGGGGTTTTCAGCCTGGTAAAACACATCTGGCTACCGAGCCAGATATTTAAGGGTCATTAAAATCCCAAACTCCCTTTGCCAAGAACTTTTCTCCTTTGTTATTCGAGTGCAGAGCAGTTATGGAAAATGCGTTCCATATGGTTTGTGCTGCGCTTCTATTTACTTCATCAAATCGCTGCTTTGAAAGAGCTATTTGATGTCAAAGATGCATTAAGATTTTATAGACTTTCCCAATGCAGCTTTTAAAGATTCTCCCTTTGAACCCAAAACACTTGCCAAGAGTAAACAGAACTGAAGCCACAAGGGGTCAAGGGCTTTGTTGGAAAACGGAGAACCCCAGCCTGATCAAGGGCTTTCAAAGGTTTGGGGCAAACACGCGTTTCCACCCACTTGCCAAAAGCTCCACAAAAGATCATGTTCCCTACATCAGTTACATTCACATAAAGGCTTTAATGTATTCATATTTTATTAATAACGTAACACCCTCACCCACCACTTCCCACCAAGAAGCAGGGACACAAGAGAGTCACGCGCTTAAAATACTAATAGAACTTCGGAACGCTGGAAAATTTATCTTTAAGCCAGAAATTGAAATTTTTTGCAGTGAGGGTTTCTTAGCCTAGAGAGAAAAAGCAAACAGACAGAGACCTTGGAAAAGCTTGCTGAGCCAGAGTCAACAGACCCTCCGGACACTCAGAGCTACGGGGACATTGTAGAGTAGCCCTCGTCTTACAGATGGGGAAACTGAGAACCAGACACCAGGGCCAGCCAACAACAGACCAGAAGCTCCCAAATTGGTCCCTTTTTTCCCCTCCTGTCCACTGTCTTCACCCTTCTCCAACTGATCACCATCTCTTCTAGGGACTTCTACAGCAGCCTCCCCCAAATCTCTCTTCTCCTCATCATATTCCTTCACCCCAAGGCAACAGGGTGACCTCTGCAAAGTGACTATGTCACTTCTCTGCTCAAAACCTTTAGCATCCCCGATTGACCAAACTCCGATAGTGCCTGTTCACCCCGCCGTCTTCCTGTGCCAAGTCTACAGAGCCCGTTTCTGCCCCAGGACCTTTGCACTTGCAGCCCCTTCTATCAGGGGTGCTCTTCCCTGCTCTGCATGGCTCACCTCTCAGCTCCCAGCTTAAGCCATGCCACCTCGAAGAACCGTTACCTGGCTATGTTTCCTCATTTATCATCTGAACCCCCCGACCCTGGACAGAGAGCTTCCTGAAGCCATGCAAAGAGGACCTATGCATTATTTTCTGCTGTAACCCCAGTACCCAGCGTAGTGCCTGGAATGTAACAGACACTCAGTAAGCATATTTTAATAAGATTCCTACCTCCCAGCCCTGGGCTCCTTCCATTAATGGGAAAAGACAAAAAATAAAAAAATAAAAAGTTAGAACCCAATGCTGTCCTTTCTCTCTTTTTCCCTCTGCCTCGTGTGGCCTTCTCCCTACCCCTTTGGGGACTTTGCCTTCGCTCAGTCCCCACCTGTCCACAGTCCCCGGTTACCCAGATTTCGGGGTCTCCCAACAGTTCGGATTTCAGCCCCTCAGAAGAAGTCTGGAAATTTAATTGGGAGCCAAAAATCTCAACTTAAACACATTGATAACTTTCAGTGGTGGAAGTCGAGGCAGCCACATGACGGGGGAGCCGCCCTGGAAGGAGACCAGATGTTTCCTCTGAGCACCACGTCCCTGCCTTCCTCGTGCCTTGGTGAGGACGCAAGCTGCTGAAATCAGCTGCTAATGGCAAATGCACTATCACTCACTGTGGCTTTAAGTGGCTTCTTCATTTCCCCCATATCTTCCTTGAAGTTCACATAAATATTTTTCATTTGTATTTTTGTGTTGAGTAAAATAAAACTGGCTTGAGATCAAATGTATGGGAACGGCAGGGACCGTACAGTCAATCTGTCTCTCTGCCAGGGAGCCCTAAGTAGGTAGATGAATATCTTAGCCAAAAAGCTTGTAAAGAGGAACAGAAATCTACAGATCGAGCATTTATTCCTTCAGTCATTCCACAAACAGCTTTAAGAACCTAATTTGTTCCATACATTTCACTGGGGACCCTGTGGTGAACAAGACCAGTCTGGCTCCCAAGAGGAGGGTGGAAATGGAAATGATCACACAAGCACTTACTTACAGGTTAGCATCTCTCTGGATGAAGGTCATGGGGGAACATACAGCAGGGAACCTGTTTTAAGCTGGCAGGTTGGAAAAGTCTACTCCTAAGAAAGCATCATTTCAGGGGAGGTTGGTGCCTGCAGGACAAGTCAGGGGTGTTGAATAAGCTCCAAGTACCAGCCTCCAAGCCCAGCTCAGGCACCATCTACATCTTTGGTCCCCAATCCCCAGGCCATGGCCCAGTACTGGTCTGTGGCCTATTAGGAACCAGGCTGCTCATCACCACCTGAGTGCTCCTCCTCCACCTCCAACTGCATCCCCGGTCCCCATCCCTCTCCCTCACCCCAAGCCCCAGCCCCCATCCCCCATCCCTAAAAAAATTGTCTTCCATGAAACTTAGGAACCAGGCCACACGGCAGGAGGTGAGTGGCAGGCAAGCAAGCGAAACTTCATCTCTATTTACAGCCGCTCCCCATGGCTCACATCACCACCTGAGCTCTGCCTCCCCTCCCCAACCCCAGTTCATGGAAAAACTGTCTTCCGTGAAATCAGTCTCTAGTACCAAAAAGGCTGAGGACCACTGATCTACATGATTCTGTGTACAGCCCCCTTCCCTTTCTGTTGTACTACATTAATTTCCGGAATCCTTCTAGTAGTTCCTCTCCTCCCTCCACCCCATCACCACTGGCCCAATTTCATTCTCTGGTCTTTGCCTACAACTGATATCCCAACACCCCCACCCAGGGTCCCCAGCTCCGGCTCTTTCGCTCTCTATGTCAGCCCATCTCCTGGAAGAATAGACTCAGGCACGTGGGCACCAGGAGGTACTGGGGCTAGGCAGTCCCCAAGGGAACCCAATCATTGAATGAAAGATCTTACAGAACGGTTCACCCAGGCAACACGACATCAGGTCCTGTGCAGGCACCAAGGCTGTCCACACCTCTCCGCCCCATCAGTGGGTGCAACCCTCTTCCTCGGGGGCCATCAGGATCTGCAAGTGAGTTTAAATTTGAGTGAGCAGAGACTATTATTCAAAAGGCGCTCTGGTTTCAGCTCAAACATTCCTCTAGGAACAATTTTGGCAAGACATCTGTGCTGAATCCATGAGATGCTGGGAGCAAAGGAGAGAGAAAGAGCAGGGAAGTCTCTCTGAAAGGAGCTTTGACCCCAGGTCTTAAAGACGGAATCTGTCTTTAAGCTTTGGGATGCTCTCCTAAAAAGAGTTTATAAATAATTTAGCATCCCCAAGTAGTAGCTTCTAAACTGCAAACAGAGATTGCTGAGAGGAGGACTGTGGAGAAGCCATGGAAAAGAGGGCGCTAGACAGTGAGTTCTGTAAGGGCAGGGGTCATGGCTGCTGGCGGCCCCCATACCTCCCACCTCTGTGTGGTTCTTGGACCGCGGCAGGTGCTCGGGGACTGTTTGGGTGAATTGATACCTACGGGAACAAACAAATGAATAACTGACTGATTTATCATTGAGGGGAAAAGCATGCCAAAAAGCAACATGCATGACCATAATCATTGTCCAGTTTTTCCGCTACTGGTTTCTCCCCTGCCAGGCCCTCACAGGGAAAAGAAATCACTTCCCAGTCCCTGGGCTTCCACAAACACATACTAGGAAGCATATTGTATTTGTCAGTTACAAATGACAGAGACAACACTCAAAAATGAAAAAAATAAAAGGTGGGAGTGAGGAGCGATTTCTTGGTACTGTTAATAGAAAGATAGTATTATTAAAGTGGTATTTCCAGGCTATCCTACTCCTCAGCTTCCCTCTGCAGGTCAGTCTCATCTGCTTTGGTCCCCCTAACTCCATCTGCTTAGAAAGGAGAATGCCTGTGTCCAGGATCCTTACTTAAAATCACGGAGGTGGAAAAAAACATCTCTTCCTTCTTCAAAGTATATAAGATCCAGGGAAGAAACTGATTGGCTGATTTGGGTCATGTGCCTGCCTCTTGCACCAAGCTTTTGTGGCCAGAGGAAAATACTCTGACTGGCCAGACTTGGATCAGAGATAAACTCCTGTGGCCAGAGGAGCTGGTTCTATACTGACAACCCCACAAGAATTATATGGGATGAGTTAATGGGATGTGCCTCCCAAAGGAAGGAGTCTGCCATTATTATTGTTATCATCTTCATCATCATCATTATTATTAGGAGAAAGAGGGAGAAGAGGAAGGCAATAAATGCCCCCACTCACCCATACCCTCTATACTTATAGACCCTTCATTACGGCTGCAGACGATTTGATGAAAGAACAAATGGCCAATAACTCTCTAGAGTCTTGGGTAAAATATGCTTCCAACTGTTCTTCCCTTTTCAGGGAGGCCAAATGCCACGGAGAAGAAAATGTAGATTTTGGAGTCAAACAAATCCAAGTTCAAATCTCAGCCTCACTACATGCCAGCTATATAATCTTGGGTAAGTTGGTTAAATTCCATGAGCTCACCGTTTCTCCATTTGCAAAGCAAGCAGCAAGACCCAACACCTAATATGTACTGAGGATTAAACGAGAAAAATATGTGAACGACTTAGCACACACTGTCTGACACAAAGACATCAATAAACATTTGCTCAATGAGTGAATTAATTAGCTTGAACTTCACAGGTCAGAGAGGACCTGGCTTGATTGTCCTAGTTCTGTCACTCAGGAGCAGAATGAGTTTTGCCTTTCTAGTAAAAAAAAGATAGTGGCACAGTTTAAAGTTCTAGGACAGAAAAAGTTCATTTGGCCAAGTGTGGGCCGTGTGCAGGGCAGGGCAAGGCAAGGTTCTGGAATACACACCTGCCTGGACTGCATGTCACATGCTCTTGTGCACAGCCAAAAAAGAGCCTGGCATTGTCCTAAGAGCTTTACCATTCAACTTTGTCTCAATTTTACAAGGTCTTAGATGTTATGCATGCCCCCACTTTACAGATGAAGAAATCAAAGCTCACAAGAGAAGAAAAGTAATTCCCCAAAAGGAAATTAGAGTCCTCTTATGAAAAGGAGGGGAAATAAACATCAGAATAGGGTCCAAAAATCAGATGCTCACCACATCGCATTCTGATCCGTGGTTGAGCTGCCAGAAATGACCTCATTATTGCTCTCCAGGACAAACTTGCCTTTCACCTGCGTGGAGAGGTACACTTCTGTAAGACATCACTTGAGCTGAGCCTCACCTTAGTGTTCTAGGGCATCAGGAGCTCCCTTCATTCTCCACCAAGGGGGAAATAAGCTCAGAAGGTTTAGTAACTCGATTATGGCCACATAACTATCAAATGGTCATAGCCAGGCTCAAACTCAGCTCAGTCTGATAGAGGAAAGATAGAGCTGAAATGACCACAGTAATCCCTTTTTATTTATACATTGGAACTGACTGTCAGTTTTAATACAAGCACAGACTCTCAGGGTGGAAGGATCTCAAAGGCAGTAGGAAAACCCCCTGCCCAATTTGGGAAACTGACTTCAGCCTCCCCAAGGTAAGGAGCAGAACAAGAATTAGAGACATACCCTAAAGGCACCCTGCAAGACGGCAAAGAGCACCAAGTGGACCACCAAGTAGTTGACAAATATATTAACCCAGGTGTAATTCTTGAAAATAAAAAATTCTTTATGATCTATAATATGCCTAACACGGTAGTAAGAGCATTTTGAATTCTAGTATATCAAGACATATAAATGTGATAAATGCATCTGCTTTTGAGGAAATATTCCATGGTTTGAGTTCTCTAAAAAAAAAAAAAAAGTCTCAAGTTTTGGATCATCTATAAAAGGAATTTGTCTATAACATCACCTCCTGAATCTTCTAGGAGACTAGAATTTTCTCTGCATAGACAGTGACCATATAATTTATTGTCCAAATTGGAATAATTTTAAGAGTAAAGGCAGATGTCACTTATCATTATGCCATGACCACAGCTATAAACCAGGACAGTCACCTAGTTAAAGAGAACAATTAAAAATCATTCATTTGCACAGAGTTTACAGTAAGTATTTGATGCTTTGCTAGAAACATCTTCACTCTTCCTCAGTCTTTCCTGACCTCGATTTCTTGTGTGATTCCTTGACAGAAATTGTTCAGGGGAAAGTGCAGATAGACATATATTCTGAGTGAAGGTTTTACATGGTTGCTAATTTAGTTAAAACGGCTCTCAAACAATTGTCTTTGGATCATCTAAGTTGGCTACAGAACAACAGCACAGTGGGAAACTAATCAAGATTTAGCAACCTGCGGCTAATTGTCATTTCTTCTGGGTTCCACTCTAAATCGTTTTCTTTTTTGTCTTTGCATCCTGGTCTCTGTTTATGTCAGGTTTTGCCCAGCCACAGCTCCATCCCAGCTCCATGAAACAGCTGCCCATCTCTCTCTGAGGCCAGGAAGGCTCTGGGTGGACAATAGAGCAGTAGGATTTGGACATAGAGGGGACTGCAGAATTTGTCACCCAGTCAGACTGAAATGGAGTCACTTAACACAGAATCCTCATGGTAAGGATTTGGGATATTTGCATACAGTGCTGGGGAGTCTGACTTTCTAACATCCTCCCACTGATTGCTCACAGGAAACCTTTTCCACCTGCAAATCCTTCTGTCCCCAAACTCGCTTCCACTGACAGAGTTCTATTTTCTTCCTCCAAACATCCTTACCTTGTGATGGCTGCAAAAAAAAAAAAAAAAAGTATAAATAGGGAAAAAGAAACTTAAAGAAAATGAACTCAGTAATATTGTGGGCAACTCCACACAGGGCAAGCGTGAATGTTCGAAAGGTTCCAGGCACTGGGGTTAAGCTAATGTGCGTCCTCCAGAGAGAGTCCTGCCAGAACAACATCGAGTTTTGCTGATAGGAATTTAGATCTTCCTAAATTCTAAGGTGTCGGAAGAAAGGTTTATTGAAACAAAGATAACTGAAAGCTGTGACTTGAGATTCTTCTGGAATCAATGGGTCTTTCCAAAGTTGTCTATAAGAAGCCAGTTAGTTGGATGAACCCAAGAATGGATGTTTGAGGAGGGGCATACAGAAAAAATATAAGTCTGGAAAATAAGAATGAAGATTGGAAAAAGTGGAAAGCCTATCACAAAAGAGGAAGAGTTAGTATTTGAAAACAAATTTATGAAAAGTCCCTACAATTTTGAAGAAGTATAAGTAATTTGGGGGGATGTCTAGAATGCTAGGTGGATGGGAGAAGATGGCACAGAGAATCACATAGCTCAGTGATCTTTCCCCCTGCTGCCTGGAACCCCTGGATTCCAGCACAGAGATTTCAGGGTCCCCCTCAAGTGTGGTGAGATCTAGTGTCAGGACAAAGGGGTATGGGACAGGGCTCTGGCTCCCCAGCCCGCCTTCATCCCACACACATCTGAGCTCCAGGCAAGATTTCATCTGAATAAGAATCAACTGCTGAAAATTTGGTGACCAAAGATTCTAGTTTAATACCTGACAGACCTAAACCAGAGGATGAATGGACTTGCCAAGGTCAAGCACAGAAGTGGTAATACAACCAAAATAACAATCAGATCCCTGGCGCGGGTTCAGTATTTTTTCCATTATACAACTTGATGTGAGGATCTTCCCAGAATCAAATGAGGAAGTGAAACAGGCCAAAATATAGAACCTCAGCTTTTCCCATTCTTGGCCCAGAGAACTTGGGTCCCAAACATCAGATATGCACAGATACACACACACACACACACACACACACACCCCCCTCACCTGGGAAGGCCTGTCACACCAATCTCCAGGGCTCAGTTGTACCTGACACGTGTGTCTTACAGGCAGTGTGGGCAAAGAATTGTTCTGACTTTTTTAATCAACATGAGATGGAAAAAAATATTAACTATTATTTACAACACTCCACTTATCTTCCTGTGCCTCCGAAGATAGGTATGTCCATAACAGAATCTTCAGTTTTACTGAATAGGGTGACAGAAAGAAATATACAGTGGTGAAGATAAAAGATGCCTAAATTGCTTAGAATCAGAAGTCAGCAAATTATAACCCACAGGACAAACCCTATCTACTTTCTGCTTGTATAAATAAAGTTTTATTAGAACACAGCTACATCTATGCATCCACTTACTGTCTATGGCTGCTTTCTTGTTATAAAGGCAGAGTTGAACAGTTGTAACAGAGAACATGGAGCCCACAAAGCCTAAAATATTTCCTCTCTGGCCCTTTACAGAAAAAGTTTGATGATCCCTTTCCTAAATAAAAGTCTACAGAAATCAGAAGAGCCCAGGAGAGAGAAGGAAGCTGGAGGGAAGATAGCCTGGGAGGGAAAGAAGAAGAAAAGTGTTTGATGGAGAGAGAGAGAAAGGTAGGGTGATTTGACAGTGTCATGAAGAGAAGCTTTGGAAAATGGGGTGTTTAGGATGAAGACTTTTGCTGTGTAATGTGCAATACAATGTATTCCTGCAGTCACCCTGAGAAGAAGGCTTCAGTTAAAAAAAAAATACCTGCATAATTTATCAAAACGTTGGGAATTATATTTGTGATTTTTACTGATGCCAAGTTCTGTGGGATTTGCCTACAGACGGGAGGTACCGGGCAAATACACAGACCAGCAAAAGAAGGCCAGTTACGTTTGGGTTCAAAGAAAGCATAAAACTTTCAAGAAAGGCCTGATGGTAGATGAGGGAAAGTTGAGACTTTCCTCTTTCTCCCTTTCCCGTGTTGCTCCAACCTAGCAGCCATTGCATCTCTGGAGAACCTAGACAAGAGGCCTTGTTATTGTTCCCATTTTACAGATAAGGAAACTGAGGCTCAGAGAAAGCAAACAGCAGTTCATAGTGCCAAAGTGGAGATGTCAGCTTGGCTCCAGAGGACAAGTTTTGTCTCCTTCTCCATCTTCGGAGAGTTCTAGGCTACAAACTGACCGAGGGGTGCCACCCAGATGCCACCTCATTGTCAAAGCCTAACAGGACCCACAGACCTGAGATGTCCCGAAAGCCCCGAGGGGATCCCAACCTTGTGTTTTGCCATCTAAACCTCACATGCCTCCTCCCCTCTTGTCTCCTCTTTTTCGGAGGAATCCCTTTGTTTCCTTCACCCCACCGTTGTTCTTTTCCCAACCTCTTCTTAAATTCCCGCTCCCTTTCTACAGCATTATTTTCATTTATTCATTTCCTGGAACTTAAGACCACTTCCAAAGACGCCTACAACATAGCACAATCACAAAGCATTAGGAGTCGAGGAGAAAAGTATGCGTCAAAGGTAATGCAAGTCGGGTGCTAATTAACGCAAAGCATCCCACCAAGTCTCAGGCAGTCGCAAGAGGCCGATCAAACGCACATTTTGAGTTTCCTGGCAGCCAGCCTGAAGAGGAAATACGTGCACACAATGGAGGCAAAGTATTTTTTTTTCGGGAGAGGTACAATTATTCTTCATTCTAAAACAAGAAAGTCCATTCTCCTAAAAATTCTTCTTAAGAGAATACCATGATATGCGATGAACATGGTGATCAGCAACATTTGAGAGTGAGTTCTCTGAAAATTCTCGCAGGGCCCATCCTTATTTATTCGACATGTTCGGCAGTCTATTGAGGGCCTCTGTGAGCAGGGCACTGTTCTAGGCATGAGGGACACACTGATGACCAAGGCAGCACTGACTCTGCTCCCACGAGGTGGGCGGTGGTACCTACGGTCAGATGGCACCAAACCAAAGAGTAAATAAAAGTATTCAAATTGGGGTAGGAGTCGGGGGGCATGTCGCTTCCCAGATGTGCAGCCTTCAGATCTAGTGACATGGGGTGTGTGATGCTAGAGAGAAGTCCCTGGGCTTGCAGGCTCAGTTTTTAAGTGCCTAGTGTATACAAATATGTGTCTGTATATATACCCTATGATACACACAATGCACATGTGCACCATATGTATGCATTAAAAACCTGCCCCCTCCCTGATGCCTTTCACCAAGCTTCCCACATCTGTAAACCCGCCAGCTTCTGCAGGTTTCTGCGTGCTGACTCGAGGAACGAATGAATGCATGGACCATATCTTTCAAGCAATTTCCTTCCAGAACATACTGTATTCTTGAACCTTGATCTTCTTACAGAAAGAACATTTTTTTAAGGAGTAAAGTGGCTCCTTGCCTCCTCTGGAACAGATGCCTGGGGCTGGCAAACACCTATTAGAGATTTTCCCCCCAACTTGAGATTCCACAAGAAACCAAAAAAAGGTAGGATGGGGGGAGGGGCCTTTTCTGGAATTTCAAAGTTTAAAAACAAAGTCAGGAACAAATCCTCAGTAATCTCTCTTTAGATCTAAGATTTTGACTTTCTTCCATTCTCAGGGAGATCAAATGAAATTCATTCCAGCAGGCGGACCCCAGAAATTCCACGAGCGTCTGCATCGCCAAGGGATGGACGTTTTATCAAATGAACAATACCCTGAAGACTTCAGCTTCTCAGTTTGTGAGCTGTTGATTCATGACTTGGAACAAGGGAAGAGGGAACTGAAAGCTGAGAACCTATAGGAGAGATAAAAGTTCAAAGTGATCCCACGGGAAGAGACTTAACTTTACAGTCAGCCAGAGAACATAAGAAAGAAGCAAAAGAAAAAAGGGGAAAAAAAACCCTCACAAAGAACACACATGCCTTATACGCTCGCACAGGAAATGATGTAGGATCACCTCCAGGCGGTGGAGGCACGTCGTGTCTGTTTTAAATCTATAGTTCATCCAGAGCTTTTATAAAAGGTACCCCATGACATGAACTCTCATTTCCATAACTCCACCTGCTTGTAGCCTCTCACTCTGCACATCAGAAATCTTGGCTCTGATAGCAATTAGGATGGAACTTCTCCTTCTCACCAGCCCAAATGAAATATTTATCAAGAAGGAAAAGAGAGCTTGGAGCACTCGCAGTGGAGAATTCTGCTTCTGTCAGTTCAGAGTCCAGCGTGGGTCAGGCTGCTGCGAACGTCCCCATTACCCGGGGATGGAAGAGAAGGAAAGGGGGAGGGAAAGGAAATTATTATTAATAGAGCATCAGCTGTGTGCCGCACACTGTTTGTATGTGTTATCTACTGCTAAGGACAAATTCTCCCAAAATTTTGCAGATTGAGAACATTTATTTTCCAGTTTCTCAGGGTCAGGAAAGCAAGCGCGGTGTAGCTGAGGGTCTCGCACAGGCTGCAGACAAGGTCCTGGCAGGGGCTGCAGCCAGTGCCAGGCTCGACTGGGGAAAGATGTGCTTCCAAGTTCAGAGCATGGCACCGGGTGTCGGTGAGAGCTGTCCTTCTCTTGCCACGCGAGCCTCTTCACAGGACAGCCCATGACACGGCAGCTGGCTTCCCTCTGAGTAAGTGAGAGAGCAAGAGAGGGCACCCCAGGTAGGAGCCACAGTGTTTTTGTAGCCTGATCTCGGAAGTGACACCCATCACCATCGCTGTATCCTACTCGTTAGAAGCACGTCTGTAGGTCCGGCCCACACTGAAGAAGAGGGGGCCACCCCAGGGCACCAACACTAAAAGGCAGGGGTCACTGAGGGCCATCACCTTACAGACCAGGCTTCTTACATGTATATTGGAAACAAACAAAATGCTATAGAGAGTATATTCTTTCTAATCGCGCAGCTTTATAGCTGAGGCCACGGAATTGTAAATATACGAAGGACAACCTTATAGCTTTGTTGTAAAGCCAGAGTTCTCACTGAAGAACCCGGGAAGTTTCCGCAACACCACACAACAAGGAGCAGGAAACCATGGAGATTTTCTTTCTTCTCTCTTCCTTAGCATTCTTGCTCATCTTGGAGGAAAGCGATACTTTAAAAGAGCAAATTAATGCCTCGTGTGGCACAATCGTTTCCCACAGATTTGCCATAGAAACTCTTTTAAGATATTTTGCATGGAACTCTAATAATTTAAACATGTGAAAGCCTATCTGCTCTAGTTCAAACAGCGGGTCGGTGGGGTGGGATGGGGTGGTTCTCTCTCACTCTTTGAGCCCTGAGGCTCTCAGAAGTTGGTTTGAAAATGTATAAGTACAGTAGAAACTAGAGTAAAATCTACAAGTACAGAGCTTTAGAATGAGAAAATCAGCACCTACCAACTGAGAGGGGTGTTGGAAAAATTGCTTCTCCAATCCGAGCCCTCCTGTCCTCATCTGGAATAGTGGGACGATGGTCATTTCTACTCCACGGGGATAAAACTTCCAGAGAGTGCCTTGGGTATGTGCTAGTTAATGCTAATTAACAAATGCTAGTTGATATTTTTAGACTGAAGCATTATTAAATACCAAGATATTATCAGATCTGTCTTCTAGAAAAGGAGAGGGGAAGGCAAGAACCTCAGATACCAAATAAGATGGATGCTTTGAAACACAACATTCATGAAAAGAATGTTAAATTCGATACATGAGGAATGAGGGGGATGTTTGCTTGCTGGCCAGGAAGGGATGACGGATATCAGAATTTCCTTCCTGTAGTAGATAACTGTAACACTGGACAAAATACACGAAATAACTGACTTCAGATGTAGGCAACAGGCAGCACACACGGGCCTGCTATGAGATGAGGCCCGTGGTGGTCCTGACTTTCTGCCTGGTTAATGCATTACGGCCTGACACCGGACAAAAACTGGAGGTGAAGGTGATTAGGTGGCGGGAATTTGCAGGGCATGGAACTGGGAAGAAGATACCTAGGGAGAGGAGCTCTAGAAATTTGCACAGGAGTTATCTTGGGTCTATTGGCTGAATACCAAGCTCTGAATGCACAAGGCAGGACTGCAGGAGGCCAGGCAAAGAACAAGCAGTGGGAGAAATAAGGAACTGAGCAACCGGGAGCTACACTGCCCACGCTCACATGGAGCTGAGAGGCTGAGCTCCAACCACTGAGGACAGAAAGATAGTTCAACGTCCCAGGCATTCGGCAGAGAGAGAGTAAAAGGGCCACACTTTTGAAATAGGACTAACCTTAGCCCTAGACCCACACAGACAAAGCTTTTTAAAAATCCTTGAAGGAATTAAGAGATTCAAAAGTAAATTAACTTTTTGCTGAAACAAAACAGAACACTGTGGAATGAGGAGGCGTCAAAATCGTAGACATCCAAAAACTTAGCATCCAAAAAATTCAACATATAATTTACAAAAAAAAAAAAAATGAACTTTACTAGACATATGAAGGAGTAGAAAATGAGCTGCATACCAGGATAAAAATCAGTCAGTAGATACGACTCAGAAAAGTCAGAGAGGATAGATTTAAGAGACAAGGAACTTCAAACAGCTCTTCATTTAAAGACTTAAAGAAACAAGAATGTAAAGAGGGAACAAATAGAGAATTTCAATTGAGAAATGAAAGCTATAAAAAAAGAACTACAATTATTAGAATGGCCAAAACGCAGAATGCTGACAAGACCCAGCGCAGGAGAGGATGCAGCAGGAACTTCCGTTCATTGCTGATGGGGATGTCAAATGGTGCAGTCACTTTGGAAGACAGTTGACAGATTCTTACAAAGCTAAACATAAGCTTAGCATATGATCCAGCAATCAAACTCTTAGGCATTTCCCCAAATGAGTTGAAAACTTATGTCCATACAAAAACCTACACGTGGATGTTTACAGACGTTTTATTCATAATTGCCAAGAATTGGAAGTAACCAAGATATCCTTCAATAAAACCATGGCGCATCCGTACAATGGAATATCAGTCAGCAAGGAGAAGAAACCAGCTATCAAGTCACAAAAAGACACAGAGGTGGCTTCAATGCATACTGCTACGTGAGAAGAAGCCAGTCTGAACAGGCTAAATACTGTCTGATTGCAACTACATGATTGACTTTCCGGAAAAGACAAGACAATAGAGGGAGTAAAAATATCAGTGGTCGCCAGGAGTTTGGAGGAAGGGAAGAAAAAAGGGATGAATATGACGGGGCCAGGGGAGGCTAACGCGGTGAGACTATTCTTTAAGACACTGTAATGATAAATACAGGACGTTACACATGTGTCAAAATTCACAGAACGGTGGAACAACAGGGAAAACTGGGGGAAGTGGGGAGGAAAGAGATGGGGTTTAGGGGAACTCTCTGTACTTTCTGTGCAATTTCTCTGTTAATTTAAAAAAGCTTTAAAAATAAATCTATTAATTTAAAAAGAGCCAAGTGGAAATTCTAAGACTAAAAAATAGAATATCTGACATTTAGAAATCCACTGAATAGGCTCAGTAGCAGATTAGACCCTACAGAAGAAATCAGCAAATTTGTAGAAAAAGCAATTAAAAAGTCTCTGAACCGAAGCACCGAGACTCGAACAGGGAGTTCACAGAAAAAGATACACGAATGGCCAATAAGCACATGGGATGGGGGCTCAATAGCATTAGTGGTCAAGAAAATGCAAATTAGAACAAAAACGAGATACAATCCTAGACACGTCACGATGGCTGACATTTAAAAGACTGACAACACCAAATGTTGGTGAGGATGTGGAGCAATGCAAACTCTCAGGCGTTAATGTCAGGAGTGCGAAATGCTGTAGCCACTTTGGAAATCCCTCTGGCAGTTTCCCATAAAATTAAACATGCATCTACCCTATGACCCAGCAATTCCACTGCTGTGTGTTTCCCCAAGAGAAATGAAAACACATGTGCACAGTAAGACTTGTACAAGAATATTCACAGCAGCAGCATCAATAATAGTCCAAAACTGGAAATAACACAAATGTCCTTCAAGAAGTGTGCAGATGAACAATTGAGTTATAGTCGTACAACAGAATTCACTCATCAAGAAAGAAGAATGAATTACTGATACATGTAACAACAGGAATGAGCCTTAAAGACATTGTGTTGAAAAATGCCAGATACGAAAGAATAAATCCTGTATAATTCAATTTGTATGGAATCCTAGAACACGCAAAATTAATTTCTGTTGAAAGAAATTAGAGCAGTGTTGTCCTGAGATCCAGGGAGGCCTGGGGGTGGGAGGGGAGGCAGAATGGACCAGAAAGAGCAGGAGGAATGTTTTTGGGGTGATGGAAATGTTTCGTATCTTGGCAGGGATGTAGGTGACATGGCCATATGCATTTGTGAAAACTCGTTAAACTGGACTCTTAAGATCTGTGCATTTCACTGAATATTAATTATATGTCAATTAAAAAAAACAAAGATCCAACATTTTTAAAAGCAGAAATGGGGAAAATAAAAATGTGCAAGAGCCTGAGAAAAGATCGGGATGCAGTTAAGCAGTGATTATTGATAGGTAGGCATCATTGAAGGGCACCAAATCATGCCGAAATATTTGTTTTCGTTAAAAATCTGTTTTTTGAAAATGATTTATTTTTCAATGTTACCTATGATTGCTCCTCCCTCCTCCCCTTTTGAAGCACGCTTACTTGGAAAAACATGCTAATTTCTAGTGAGTTTACAATACTGCCCTTAAGTATACACAATTGGTTGGTCAAACCATAAGTATAACATAGCCTGGTCTTTATTACTTATCAAATGGCACCATCCCCTACCTGAGACCCAGGCAGCCGAGAATAAATAAGCATCCGAATACTAAGCTAACAGATAGAATAGGAAACAATAAATATAATCACAACATAGAACATTCTCGATTCACCCTTATCCCTTCTGGTGTTTATCTCAACAAGTGGCGTTTTATATGTTTTAGGCTCTAATTTTCCTAAAAACATTTTCAGATGCTTTAAACACATACACTGTAACCAGTAGACAATTAAGAAGCTTTCATCAACTTACTTGGTGGACAGCAAATTTAACCTAATTGTAGATCACGCATTCGAAAACTAAATAAGTAGAATGTTAAATCATTTGAATGTAGGGGACGCCATTTTTATTGGTGTTAAGAGGGGTGATCTCGTCTTTCCCTCAGTCCCCTTCCCTGGGTCTGGAAATTACCAAAGCAGGATAACAAAGACAGCATTTGCACAGGGGACCCTGAGCCAGAGATGAGACAAACCATTTTTGCACACTACTCACTCCCCAGACCCTTAACACGGGGAGGCCCATATTGGCAGGCTGACATGCTGACTGGTCTCTAAGATGTTCCATTAGTGGGGTCCAAAGCCCTAATTCTCTCTCTTATTCAAAGTGAAGCCAGTGGATTACATACCATAGTTGATTAGAAGTTGTTGCGTCCAGGAGTAACAAGCACAAGAGTTAAGGAAAGAATATAGTTAGCGTTCAAGCTCAGATTTTCTCTTGCGAGAGGTTGGTCCCAAGAGTTCACCATTAAACGCCCACACCTGTTGGAGAACCGAGGCCCATTAAATAGAGCAGATGAGTCACACCTGACTCCTTCTCGCTCCCATCTTGCTGAAGGACGTGGACCCCTCACCACCCAAAGCATGGCCATGAGTCAGCAGCAGCATCACCTGTGAGCTTGTTAGCAATGCAGAATCTCAGGCCCAGACCTCCTGGAACAGAGCCTACATTTCTACAAGATGCCTGTGTGACACAGATGCTCATTGAAGTTGCAGAAATACTAGGGGGAGTTCATTTGCTTTAATTGAAGAAACACACATACAGCATTTATTGTGTGCCAGGCACTGTTACACGTATTTTATAAATATTAACTGATTTAATCCTCATAGAAATCTTCTGATGTAGGTATTGTTGTCATCTTCATTTCAACGAAGAGAGCTTTGGGGTCCAGAGAAGTTAAATGACTTACCCAAGGTCACACAAATGCTAAGTGGCAGAGCTATGATTACCCTTGAAGCCTAGCTCCATTGTTCATGCTCTTAACCACTCCATGACATTGTTGAACAATAGTTTGTTGTTGAAATGACTCCAGGGAGAAGTAAAGGGTGTTTTGTACATTTTTCTGGGATCCATTTGTATGTCTGGCCACTTAATTCTACTTTGATTTAATAATTAATTTTCACACATTGATTTTTTTAATCCTAGAGGGTGTAAAATTGAGGTTACACTTATTTTAAGTGCTTTCCCCAAAAGAACCCAAAGATGTTCCTTCTATGTTCTGTAAAATGGCAGGCTTGCCTTGTTTTCCCGTGGAGGGCTAGAGAACTTGGACACATCTTCAGTGAGGCTTACTATTATTAAATATCCATCTTCATAAATCTGGAAGGATTCCTTGAACTAATAACATAGTGATAGGAAATGACTGAATCCACAATATGGAAAGTATTAAAACAGTTTAGTATGTGATTTACATAAACAAATATGCATCAGACTACAAATAATAACTAGCATTGCCATTGTACATTTCTGCTATTAATTTCAATCTCTCCCCGCCAAAAATTTAGTGGAACCCTCAGGCACATGGAGCTTAGGGAAGTGATTCTGAAACAATATCAAGGCACCCACACCTTTTACTATTCCATGTCTCATAGGAGTGCATAGTAGACCAGTTACTTCCTGTTAGAAGCTCTTTCTATTAACCTCAATAAATGAATGTGCTAAATGTTTTGGTGTGGCATTTACAAAATGCACACAATATCTTTCTGGATTGAATTCTCTGTGATCCTCTGCAGTGGTGGAGTATGAGATCTCAAGAGGCCATGCTGACTTCTGGCACCATTGCACACAACTCTTAGGATGTGTGCTACATGAAAAAATTGTCCCTTGTTATGTAGGAAAGCTATTTATGCTAGACTTCCTTCCTGTGTTACTTTATCAAATGTCCCCTGGGTACTGCAGCTGTTAGCATTTCATGTTCCCTTATGTTCGGGCAAAAGGCTTAAATAGTATTTTAGGTATTCCCTTGAGAACCTATTTGTTCTTGCCTAAGAACAAAGTTATGACCATAACCAATGGCCCCACTCCATGTACCTTTTCATCCTCAAACTGGTATTTGCATTGACGGCGCCTAAAATTCTCTGAAACATGCTTTATGAGAGGCAGCCTGGCGTAAGGCGGTGATTTAAAACTTTGCCTGCATGTAAGAATGGCCTGGAGCATTTTTCTAAAATACCAGTGTCCAGACTCCACCCCTGAGATTCTGATTTAATTGGCCTGGGGTGAAGCCTGAACTCCAGATTTCTAAAACAACCGCAGCCACTGTAAGGATTAAATGCGACGCTGAATGTGAGGCACCAAACACAGTGACTGGCGCAGTTATTTACTTGACAAATGCAAATTGTCCTCTGTCACTCGTGTCCTCCCAGTTTCTGCTGAGGCGAAAAGAATGCCTAAAATATGATTCTACCTCAGTGGCAGCAAGGTCAGCAAAGCTCATTGGAGTAACTCATTAGAGGAGAAAATGATAGCAGAGGGAGCGGTGGGCAGCCACTGACAGGGGACGGTAACACAGAAAGATTTCATTTGAATGCAGGGCAAGAGGTCAGGAGAATGAAGGAAGAAGAAGTCAGATTTAGTAAAATATGATCACCTGGCAACTTGAAAAGGGATCGTTGCCAACATTTCTGCTGCTGCATGGGCATTTTGTTCAGAAAAATTGGGGGGTAGAGGAAGTAGAGGAGGTGAAAAATGGGTTCCATTTAGCTTATTATCTGGATTTAAATAGAAAGGTCAAGTCTGAAGTTCAAGGTTAAGAAAGAGGAGCTAATGGAAGTTAGGGAGTCTTCTTGGGAGGGAAGATATGAACTATAGTTCCTCTCAAGTCTTGGCCAACACCCTGTCCTCTCTGTACATCTCATGGGGAAAAAAATAAATAAATAAATAAAGGAACTAACACAGGACAAGTAACTTCATCACTTTATATAATTTCTACAATAAACACTGTTAGGTAGATATTCATTCATTTCTTCAACATATATTTATTGAGCACCTACTATGTGCCAAGTTCTGTGCCAGGAATATTCTGATTTCATAAGTGATGCATTGAAGCTAAGTAACTTGTCAAAGGAGAGTAAATTACATAGCTGGGACTCGATCCAAGGTCTGACTCCAAATAACATTTAGAAATGAGAAGGTTCCCAATAGTTGGGGAATTGAGAAGATGTGATATCCCTGGTTTGAAGCTCTTAATTATGTCTGACATCCACTTCCTCCCCACCAACTCCAGCAAGCTTTCTCCTATCTTACTTCATATTGGACTTCACATGCCAGCTTGTATGTCCCCTTCTTCTAGAGGCCTTCCCTGACCCCCACATGAGCTGGGTCTCCAGTTGTAGATCTCTGGCAGCTTGTGCACACATCTGTTGTGGCAAAATTGCACTGCATTACGACTGTTTACTTGTCTGTCTTCCTCACTGGACCAGGAGATCCCCAAAGACAGAGGTTACTCATGACTCATATTTGTAGCTACAGGACTGGACATAATGCCTCACGAAGACTCAGGATGGAAGGAAGGGAGGCAATGAGAGAGGGAGGAAAGAAAGAACAAACAAACGAATGAAGGAAGGAAAGCGTGGAGGAAAGAAAGGAGGGAGAGAGGAAGGATTTCAGTAAAGTTTCCTAAAAGAGATGAGAAATTGAGCTTGATATGAGATCTGAATCAACAGGGGAGGAATTCAGTGCTCACTTTCCCTTGCTGGGAAATCAGTTCATGGGAAAGAGTGTGGGGTTGTAGAGAGAGCCCATCGGGGCTACTGCCTGGCTCGGAGGGAAGTTTCCAGGCTGAGCTGAGAAGGAGTTAAGAGTTTAAGGTCTGAGGATGCCTGGCAGGATTGGCAAGCATTCAGCCACGGGACGGGTATCCACGGAGCGCCCACTAGGAGCAAAATGTCCCACTCAGCAGAGCACACGCGACCAGCACCAGCCCCGCTGTCACGGAGCTCCCAGTCCCACAGACTAACCCTGTTCTGAGAAACAAAATGAAATCAATTAAGGTCCTCACCCAGGGTAGTGATGCAATTTAAGTGGAGTCTGAGGGCCATTTATCTTGTTCAGAGTGAAGGATGATCCGGAATGAGGGAGAAAAGGAGGAAAGAAGGGAGGGGGAAAGAGAAAAAGGAGAGAAAAAGGGTAGGAAATGATGAGAAGCATAAACTGGACTCTTTTTTTTTTAAATTTTTATTTCAGGATATTATGAGGGTACAAACATTTTGGTTACATTTTATGTCTTTGCCTCACCCAAGCGAGGATTAGAGGCATGCCTTTCCCCTGTACAACACTCACCGCCTCCATTAGTTGTGACTTTACCGCCTCCAACCCCTTAATTCCTGGAGACTATTACTACCGTGTGAGCACCATAGTGTAGATCAGTTAGTGCCAATTTGATGGAGAGTACATGTAGAGTCTATTGTTCTGTTCTTGTGACAACTCACTTCAGAGGATGGGCGGAAGCTCTATCCAGAAAAATATAAGAGGTGCTAGATCACTGTCGTTTCTTATAATTGAGTAATATTCCATTGTATACATATTCCAAATTTTAATAATCCACTCATGAATTGATGGGCACTTGGGTTGTTTCCACATCCTTGCAATAGTGAATTGTGTTGCCATCAACATTCGGGTGCAGATGTCTTTATTATAGAATGTCTTCGGCTCTTTTGGGTAGATGCCTAATAGTGCTATTGCTGGATCGAATGGCATTTCTATTTTTAGTTGTTTGAGGTATCTCCAAATTCTTTCCCACAGAGGCTGCACTAATTTGCAGTCCCACCAACAGTGTAAGAGTGTTCCTGTCTCTCCACATCCTCGCCAGCATTTGTTGTTTTGGGATTTTTTGATAGAGGCCAATCTCACTGGGATCAGGTGATATCTCATTGTGGTTTTGATTTGCATTTCTCTAACGATTAGAGATGGTGGGCATTTTTTTATATGTTTTCTGGCCATTATTCTGTCTTCTTTTGAAAAGTTTCTGTTCATTTCCTTTGCCCATTTATTGATGGGGTTGTTTGATTTTTTTCTTGCTGATTTTCATAAGTTCTAGGTAGGTTCTTGTAATCAGCCTTTTATCGGATGTGTAGAGAGCAAACATTTTCTCCCGTTCTGTAGGCTGCCTATTCGCTCTAATGATAGTTTCCTTGGCTGTGCAATTCTGTAAGGGCAAAGCCCTATTCTGTATTGTTCAGTCTCATGTCAGTCTGTTCACCAGTGTGTCCCCAGCACCCAGAACAGCACCTGACCATGACAGCAGCTCAAGAAATA
>CAUYSK010101856.1:0-51670 GCA_963575035.1 Avahi laniger
TCAAACCTTGCTGCTGATTCACACGTAGGTTGAGATGGATTCGCTTCTACTACAGTTTTCAGGTCATCGTTAACCACATTGATCTCAGGTCACCCATGTGGCTCATTTTCAAGACCAAAATCACCACAACGGAACTTCTCAAACAGTTGTCATACTGTGCGTTCATTAGCCACATCCTTCCCAAACACTTTGTTGATATTTCGAGCTGTCTGCACTGCATTAGTTCCATGTCGAAACTCACATTCAAAACTAACACAAATTTTTGACTTATCCATGGTTTTATAAAAATTGCTCTAACAAAAAATTTGAAAGATAATCACAAGCCAAAATGTGCTTTTGAAAGACTGAGGGTGTGACTTCACAATAAAAATAAAACAAGAAGTATCAAGAGACATCAACTGTCAAATTTAGTACTTAAGGAAATCAGACGTCTAATACTTAATAACCTAATAATTCTGTTTTCTCACGAAGTAACAAAATAATCTCCTAAGGAATGCCCATGAACAACAATTGTTTGAAAAATCCTGACCAACATACATCTATATGTTTCTTTATGAGAGGTGTTTTGTCTTTTATCATGATCATGAAATGGTTTTGCTTTCTGGATTAATAATATGCTATTTACTTTGGCTGGAATTACTTGCTGATGTTACCATATGAGCCACAGGTAACCTGCCATTGTTGTTTAAATAGGGGGAGGATGGAAACCAGAGCTCTGACCACTTGCTGTCCCAGTTCCACTGTGGAAGAACCCTAAGGACATGTGTGCCCTCAAGCTGTCATAACCTTCACACCCTCTCGCCACTCATCCTGCTGCTCAGGATAAACGAACAACCTATGGCCCAAGGATAAATGGACAGTCTCTAATGTAAACCAAGTCCTACACACTAACTATAGGAGACTAAAAGAGCAGTTTTTTTGTTTTTTGTTTTGTTTTTTCTGTTTCTTTGTTATTCAGATTTGTAACTGTAAGATCACATTCTATTGCTTGAAACAGAGCAGAGCAAACATTACATAATCCCTGCTGATTGAAGAACAATGAACATTTAGTTTTCAAAATCACTTCCAGATAACAACTCCCAATTAAATCGTTTTAAGTATGTTAATGTGTTTTAATCAAAAATGGCTGAAATGAAAGTGACACTTTCCTACTAGCCGAGGGAGTTTTAGTTTACAGAAACTATCTCAAACAGTCATAAAAGCAACAGTCTGAAAATAAAAAAACAGTTTACCAACGGTCTTAAGTATACACGGTGCAGATTTGTGGCATGCACAATGCACAGTCCTCCTCCCCTTGCAAGTAGGCAGGGCATGTATTAGATCTGGCTGATGAGCTGGGAGTAGAAAAATTTACTTATCCAGGGAAGTTCTTCAGCATTCTCTCCCCCTGCTGCAGTAATCATAGCGCAGATTTCATGTTGAGGTGATAGAGCCCTGAGATTAAAATAACTAGATTTCGGGGTGACCACATAGAGGACAATTGCCCAGACAAGACAATCAGACTTTCAGTAGAATTTGCACAACTGCAAAATGAAACCTTTGTTGTATCAAGCCACTGAGACTTAGGTGCTCTTTTTATTGCATTATAACCCTGCCTAGCCTGATACAGTATGTACTGGAGAAAAATGTTTAACAATGCCTGCATGTGAATATCACAATAGTTTCATTACAGAGGATTCACCAACAGACATTCTGTTCCTTTGGGCCCTACCCACTCCCTTTTTTTTTTAAATGACTTCTGTTTTCTATCCATGTATTATGGCCAAGCATTCACAATATGTGTGTTTTTCACTGTCATTGCCAAACAGAGTTTATTATACATATATTAGAGTTATAAAAATGTTAGAGCTTTCTAATCTCTTATTCCTTGATCCCCTGCATCACTACTAATCTATTTCTTCTCCATGCTCACATGGTCATCTCTTTCCACAGTGTGTTCGATGGTTAAGAACACAGGCTTTAGCATCAAGCAGACCCAGATTTAAGCCACTGGACTAGCTGTTTGTATGCTCCAGTTTCTTCAGTGCAGAACAACCACGATTGGAGAACTTATAAGTTTTTGTTTTCAACAAGACAAATACATTTTAAGATATTTAGCATAGCACAGTGTCTGAATAACTGTTTCAAGTGATCTAAAGGGGAGGGAAACTAATATTTGCTCAACAGAGCATGCTGCTTTACATGAATTGTCTCACTTAAAGCTCACAGCAGCCCTGTGAGGTCAGCATCATCCCTATTTTAGGAATAACTCAGAGACGCTAACAAATTTGTCAAGCTCACATAAAGCAGTCAATGGAGGGCCGTGAGCAGAGCCGAACCTGCCTGTGCCAAGCGGCTCCTTTTCGTGCACCAGGCTGGCTTTCTTCTCCATCAGACTAGAGGGGACATTTTTTGAGTGCACACTTTCAAAAAGTGTTAAAAGGCAACAACTAAAAATTGTTGTAAAAATCCACCCACAATAGCTAGGTGGTAGTTTAAAACATATATTTTGTATTATATATTAAAAACATATTTTAATTGTATTCAAAATAAGTTTACATAATCAAGTCAGCTCTGCTGACATTTGTTCTTTCTTTAATTTCTTAACTTCTCAGTTAAGTCTTCTGTGCTTTTTCGCACATAAAAGTGGTCAGTTAGGTGAAAGCCATGTGAGGAAATTTATTAAATCAGTGGAACTGACATTTTTCTCTGTATGTATATCACTTATTAAATGCAATTTTAAAAACATTTTCTAGTCAATGTCTTTTGCTGAAAAGACAAAAGATGATGAAAAAGAAATGTCTATTTTATTAGTATTCCTTCTTTCTGCAGGCATTATATTTTGCTTTCCTAGGTTTCTTCTAGGGCCCTTACCATCATCTAAAGAACCCCTTTAATAGGGAATTCTAACCTCCAAAGACCTTACCTAGCAGATCATCAGAAACCAAAGTGTAAGAAAAAATCAGCCCCTATGGAAAGTACAGTACGTTACTTTGAATTTTGAATTTGTTTGATTTGAAATGACCTCAACTTCTACCTTCCCCTCATTTTTAAAATGTAGTTGATCATAGTAAATTGTTCCTAAAAAGGCAACACAGTTGGCACCGCCGCTTATGTATGAAAACTGCAAATAAAGAGCTGCTAATTGTGATTTGAGGTCATTTTTTTAATGGCCAGCCCTGGCAATTTTTTATGACTCCCAAATGAATTTTAGTCTGAACAGGTTTGGAAATCAAGGTGATAAACAATACATCTAATTGCTGTGTTAATATTTTACACACCCTTAAAATTGGGGTTTCATATAATTAAAATTTTATCTTTAAATAAATAAATACTTGACCCCAAGGCAAATGCCAGTGCCAATGACGTCCCCTGTGGGAGGAAAGGCATGGGACCCAGGCAGCTGGGGGAGCACCTTTCTCCACTTCTTCCTGAGACCTGCTCCATTCCTTGAACCAGAGAAATATAGAATGTACCTTTTACAACAAAGCTTCACTTTGTTTCTTTCCATAAGTGGTACATATATTTTAGCTTTCAAAATAATCTCTTTTCTGGAACAAAAACAATCTTCTTTTTGAATTTATGACCTCCTTTAAAGGACTTGATTGTCAAACTAAAAGTTAGTTAAGGTCTTGGTTTCGATAGAACTTGATTAAAGTTGAAAGATATAAGAGTTACAAAATCAGAAGAAATAGAAAAATGACATTGGATTTTTAACCTAAATCTCCAGCAAGTATTCGGAAAGCAGGATTTTCTAGAAGAACCAAATGGTAGTTATTCTTTACGCAATATATTTAAACTTTTTTGTAATTCCCCTGCTCCAGCAGAAAAATTATTTTTAAGTTAAAAACAGGGCAAAAGGATATAGTATATGTACATTGTTGATATTAAAAAAGTCAAGGGATCATGTTTTGTTAAAAATATTTGTTAAATAAACCATTGTGAACGTACCTTTAAAAACGTATTATAAATGCCTATATTTTATAAGTAAATGCTGTATTATCTTAAAAGGTAAAAGCCAAAATTTAATTGAGAACTAAATGAAGAGCTGAGACCTTTTTTTTGGTTTAATGAACCTATTTAAAGTTTAGAAAAATGCATCAAATTAAAAACAACCCTCAATTTAGGCTGCAACACAAAACACCCACAGACCTCAGGAAATCACCAGGCTCATTCACCTTGACCTTTGGCCTCTCACACATTCTAACATTCAGCTTTCTTCCTTCTGTCCATCTGCTTGAACCATTAGTAAAGTTCTTTTGCAACAGCTCGAACAAGTAAGCCAGCTGTCATCGGAGCATATTTAAACTCTGCCTCTTAGTTTCCACTGAATCATGTGTTTGCCCACAGGTCTCATTAAATACAGGGAAGGGCAGTAGTGCAGTTTCAAAATGCTCTGGGGGAACAAGCCCTATATAAAAGAGTGGTCCAAAGGCCTTAGACTAATGCGCTTGCTTACTTTTTTCTTTTTAATCTAAAGAGGAATTTTCTATAGAGAAACAGGACAAATGTCAAATGTATGCAATGTAAATCTATAGCAAAAAGGACAATAAGTACGTTAACAACAGAAAGAGAAATCTTTTCTTTAAAAGGCAGTCCCTTTGAAAATGAGTTCAAAAACAAAAACTCTTGCACAAACTCCCATTGCTTGATTTGATTTAGGAAATAAATGAATCATGCATGATCATTTCCTGATCTTACAGCCAAGAGCCCAGTAGAAGAGGAAATTCAACAAAATAGCTAGATGCAAAGTCAGAATTGTCAAACCTACTGCTCGGAGGTTAATTGAACTGTCTTTAGTGAAGCCCGAAAAAGAAAATGAAAATGCATCCACTTCCATACTGTGGAAAGGGTTGAAATACTGGACTTCCAAGTGAACAGGATATGAAATTTAAAGGTCCATTCTATGATGTAAGGCCAGGAAGCAATTAACACTAGGTAAACCAGGCAAATTAGAGTGGATATCAGGGCATTTGGGGTTCTATTTTTCATAGGCTCAATATAGATATTTTGGCTGGTCTCCTAAATACCTTTCATTTTCACTGCCATCTGTCTGCTGAGACTGAGGTCAGACTGTAAAATCAATCACATTGAATACTAACCAGGGCACACTCTGCTAAAGCCAGCCCATCAACAGAATGATCAGAAACACAAATCAACTAGCCAGGCTAAGGGGTTTCACTTGTATATCACTAGAATGCATTTATATTTGCATCTGAACCAATATAGCCCATTTCAAAGGCAAACTTAACAGAGGCATTTCCCAAGTCTCTCTGAATCATACACAGCTCTAATGGATCAAATCACATCTCAGGATCCCTCTGCATTTTGTCTAGCACACCTGTATACATACCACACCTTCCATCTAACCACCAGGTAATATTACTACAAAGTAACATGTCATTAGTGTTTTCATAGGGAAAGTTATTTTGCATAGAAATCTTCTCCGTGCTATAGACACTTTAATTTGAATTTAGTTTGTGGTTCTTTGTTTTTGTACACCATTTTTCTTGGTTACTTAGTAGGCAAATCCTCAATGGGAATTTTCAAAAATTTTCAAGATTGGTGAGCAAGGGAAATCTACCCATGGACCTTTGCTCACATTTAAGCTAATGCCCCAAAATCTGCATCTTTTCTAGTGTAAGATAACAGTGGAGCAAAGGCTTCTTGCACTCATGGAGGAAGAGAAAGAGGAGCAGGTGTGTACAGATCTCACATAGTGAGAGAGGAAGCAAAAGGGATGCAGAGAGGTGCCAGGCTTTATTTAACAACCAGCTCTAGCAGGAACTAATACAGCAAGAACTGACTCATTACCTTGAGGACGGCACCAAGCCATTCATGAAGGATCTACCCCCATGACCTAAACACCTCCCACTAGGCCCTACCTCCAACACTGGTGATCAAATTTCAACATGAGGTTTGGGGGAACAAACACCCAAACCATAATAGGGAAGAACGACATGGCAAAGGGCATATTAGCCTGGCCAGTTGAGGATACAGTATTGAGAATTACTAACAGAGGATTTAGTGTAAGAATCTGATAGACAAAAGTTGGGGAACCCTATGGAACATTCCTTACAAAATAGGATCCTTGGGCCAAAGGTATTCCAGAGCACAGGCAGTGGAAGCAGTCAACTAAGGTACAGAGAAAATAAACCTGAAGACCCTACAGAGGATGGAGAATGCAGAGAAAATATCAGATAGTGTATGTGAAGAAGCCAGCCTTTTCTTCAAATAATGCCCAGATAAGTACCTGGTATACCATGACCACAAGAATTAGCACAGTGGTGACTAAACAGAAACTCAACTTGTGTCAACAGGGACATTCCAAGAACACAAAAGAAAAAGGGAAATTGAGTGGTTTTAAATATGTAAATGAGCACTAAGGGGAAGAAGAGAGCTTTGGGACTTGCATAGTGGATGTCACCACCATTTTGCAGGAAGACAAGGCTGTCTCAAAGGCCTCTTTTTGATATAAAGATGCTATATAAATAGGAGGTTTGCTTTTCTACGTATGAAATGAATAGAGTCACATTTAACTTATTGGTGGGAATTTCTCCCAAATGAATTTGAATTTCCAGGTCATGAACTCCAAAAGACTAAACCATACTATTTGATCCCAATAATGCTGAAAGAAATAATCTTTTTCCTATTTATCTTACTTTTTTCTTTTTTTCTCTTGCTTTTGTTTAGAAAATTCTTTTGCTGCAAGAGTTACATTGGCTTTAAATTGTATAGTTATCAGTTTGCTGCTCTATATGTTCTATCAATGCTTTGGAACTTTGAAAAATCATAACTGGAGAGTGGCAGAGTAAGATTAATGCACCTTTGGAGATGCTAAAGGAGTGGCACCTATTACGCCACAGCCACCTGTCACAGTCCATATTGTAGGTATCAGAGGAACCAGGCATCTGACCGGGACTCCTCTTCATTCATTCACACATATAGCAAATATTTATTGAACTCATATGAAGTTCCAGGAATTGTTCTAAATTCTAGAGATATAATGGTGAGCAAAACTCACTGCTTCGGGAGATAGACAGTAACAAAATAACCATCCAAAAGAAGCAAAATAACTTTCCAAAAGAAGCAAGAGTTTTAAAGGGAACAAACATCTGTCACGTGAGAGCTTTTAACAAAAGAACCTGCATCAGGGAAGGGTCTCCTAAGGAAATACCATGAACTGCAACTTACAGAAAGCATAGAATCTAGGTAGGGTTAAAGAGAGAGGAAGGGCTTTACAGACAGAAACTGCCACAGAGAGGGCCCAAGATTCCAAGAATATGAATTAAGCCAGTGCAGGTAGAATACAAAGAGTGAAGCAGAAATCGTGAGAGAGAAAGCTGGAGAGAGGCACAGGTGAAGCCATGCAGGACCTCAGGGGCCATGCTATAGATTTCAGCCTCTATCTTAAGGGCATTGTAAAGCCATTGGGAGGTTTTAAGCAATGAGGCGATGGCATCAGGTTTGTTTCTGAAAAGTTTACTCCAAAAACACAATAGGCTGGGGATTCAAGAAGAGAAGAAGCTGGAGGATGAATGTAGTAACTATTGAAATAGTACAGATGAGAACTGAAGGAAGCTTGAACTGGGGTGTTAAATGGAGATAAACCGATACATTTTAAGGATTTTAAAGAAGTAACAGTTGAAAGGACTTGATTATAGACTAGAGGTGAGAGTGTGGAGGGTATCTAAAATTACTCCTTGGTTTCTGACTTAAGTAATTCAACGAATGGGCACTGGTGTAATTCACTGAGACAGGGAACACTTCCAGAACACTGGAAGGAAGATCATAAATTCAATCTTGAGCTTGAGCAACCTCTGAGACGTCTAAGGAGATATGCCAAGTAGTCATGATATATGAGTCAGGAGCTCAGAGGTTTTTGCTTGAGAAATAAATTTGCAATTTGTGGTTGTATTATTTATAAGTTAGAAATCAAGCCGTGGGCATGAATGATATTACCTAAGGAGAAATCACATAGTAGGAGAAGGGAACGTAGAACCTGGGGCTTATGGAACCCCAATGCTTAATGTCTGGGTGGATAAAGATGAGCCCTCCTTCAAGGTGATGGAGAAGGAGAGGCCAGAGAGGGAAGAGGAAAACCAAAGGAATATGGGGCCCAAACCTCTTAGAACTTGGTTTTCACAGTATGAGGGTGTTTCAAATAGAAAATTGACTCCAGTTTCCAGTGTTTCTGATAGATTATGTGAGATGAAGATTGAAAACTGCCCTTCAGATTTAGCCACATGGAGGTCAGTGGTGACCAGGTGGAAAGGTTTTAATTTAAGAAGGAACCAGATAGGAGACAGTTGAGAGGTGTGAGGGGACAAAATTAGACAATAAATTTAGATCGCTTTTTCAAGAAACTTTACCACAAAGGGAAAGAGACAGATAATTTGGGAGCCAGGGGCGGTGGTTGTGTATATGCATGTTTGTTAATGGGAGACTTCTCACCATTTCACCTGTTCCTGTGAAAGGAAACTGTTGACTATACAAAAGGGAGACAGGGTAATTAGCAGTTAGAGGTAGAAAGTGGTTGACTCTAAAGAGTGGTTGGAAGAATTGGAAGGATGGATGGATGGATAGATAGAGCATACAAGAAGTTCAGAGATAATGGTACAGATGTGGCCAGAGATTTGGTGTGTGAAGTGAAGGGAATTTCCCCCCATGATGGCTTCAATTTTTTTCTGTGAAGAAGGTAAAACTTATCTGCGGAGAGAAAGAGGCATGATCTGATAGTGAACAAAATATAAACTTGGAGAGGTGAAAATCTTCAAAATATAAAATGGAGAGATGGGAATTTCGGGGTGATAATTTACAGCAAAGGTGATTTCATTTTAGAAGATTTTATTGTGTTATTTGAGTTTGTTGGAAGTATCTGAAGAGCTTCGCTGGGTATTGTGACAGAGCATAATTTGAAAGAGGAAGTGCCATCGAGGATGAATTGTACAACCTCCAGGGTACAGGAGATTGTACAATTGTACTAAAAAGTCCTTGTCTGATGTATTTCAAAGACTTTGAGACGACAGCTGAACTGTCTGTCTCAGTCTTAGCATATAGGAAAAGCAGAGCTGGTAGCAGTGAACAGAACCACGTATATAGGCCAGGAGTTGCCTCACAAACTTCTGACCTTTAACAGTACCTGGTCTAAAGTAGAGCTACCATTTGATCCAGCAATCCCATTATTGGACATCTACCCAAAAGAACAAAAGTCACTCTATGAAAAAGACACCTGCATCCGAATGTTTATAGCAGCACAATTCACAATTGCAAAGATGTGGAAACAACCCAAGTGTCCGTCAATATATGAGTGGATTAATAAAATGTGGTATATGTATACCATGGAGTACTATTCAGCTTTAAGAATCAATGGTGATATAGCATCTCTTGTATACTCCTGGAAAGCGCTGGAATGCATTCTACTAAGTAAAGTATCCCAAGAATGGAAAAACAAGCACCATGTGTACTCACCATCAAATTGGTATTAACTGATCAACACATAAGTGCACATATAAGAATAACATTTATTGGCTATCGGGCAGGGGGAGGGGGCCGGAGGGGACGGGTATGTGCATACACAAAGAGTGCGATGCGCATCTTCCGGGGGATGGACATGCTTGAAACTCGGACTTGGGGGGGGGGAGGGGGGCAAGGGCAACATACGTAACCTAAACATCTGTACCCCCATAATATGCTGAAATTAAAAAAAAAAAACAACAACAGTACCTGGTCTATCTTGAGCTTGACTAGGAATAAAAAAAAAAAAACAGTTCGGGTGATGTTAAGAAACTGGGAAAATATTTATGAAATTCTTCTTGTGTTTCTGCCTCAGCCGATAGAGGCGAGGATTTCTATTCTCTTTATCAAAGCGGGGGAGAGCGTGGGATGAAGGGCCCTTGCTTCTGTCCACACCCGCCTATACTCACTGCTGGGCAGTGAGAGCGTCTCATCTGCCGAAGTTTCCTGTCCACTGGGCCCCATTTCAGTAGGCAGGTTCCCTGCACAGTAAAGAAAAATACATCGTGTTCCCTTTCTCTCCCTCTCTCAGGTTCCCTACCTGCTGCTGGGGAGTAGGTCAGGAGGTGCTTGCACTGCAGAGTCTCTTGGTCCAGCAGCAACGTTATAGAAACCTCATTTATGCCTTCTGGGGTCTACCAAAGTTTTTCCTTGGAGTATTAGGCAGTTGCTCATATTTATGTAATTAATTATTGTCTCCACATTTGGTTAATTACCTTTGTGAGTTCCACTAGTCAATGCTCCAAAGTGGTGAATCCTTATATTTTAGCCTAAGAAATTCAAAGATAACCTCTCAGAATAAAGATTAGAAATATTGGAACTGGAAGAGATATTAGAAATCATCTATTCTAAAGTCCTCATTTTATGAGGAAATTGAGCCCAGAGAAATTGTGTGTTTTCCCAAGGTGTACAGGTTGGTAAATGGCAGATATGAAATTAGTAGTCATTCTATGAAGGGATTTTACTATTGGACAGACCTAAGTTTGAAATATGTCTTCACCCCTAGTAGCTGCAGAATCTTAGGCAAGCTGCTTAACCTCTTTGACACTAATTTTTCTTTTCCTATAAAATGAGAGTTAAAAACCTACCTGAAGGCCAGGTGTGGTAGCTCATTCCTATAATCCTAGCACTTTGGGAGGCTGAAGCAGGAGGATTTCTTGAGGTCAGGAGCTCAAGACCAGCCTGAGCAACATAGCAAGACCCATTTCTACAGAAAAAATTAGCCAGTCATGGTGGTGCATGTGCTTATAGTTCAAGATACTTGGGAGGCTGAAGCAGGAACATCACTTGAGTCCAGGAGTTTGAGATTGCAGTGAGCTATGATGACACCACAGCACTCTAGCCCTAGCCCAGGCAACAGAGAGAAACCCTGTCTGAGGAAGCAAAAAGAAAAAAGCTAACTGCTATGGTCTGAACATTTGTGTCCCCCAGAATTTCATATGTTGAAATTCTAACCTTCAAGGTAATGGTAGCAGGAAGTGGGGCCTTTGGGAGGTGATTAGGTCACGAGCATGAGCCCTCATGAATGGGATAAGTGCCCTTATAAAAGAAACCAGAAAGAGATCCTGTAGCCCTCCTGCCACAGAGCGGGAAGGGGCCCTCACCAGACGCTGAATCTGCTGGCACCTTGGTCTTGGACTTCCGAAGCTCTAGAACCGGGAGAAATCAATTTCTGTTGTTTATAAGCCACTCAGTTTATGATATAGAACTCAAACAGACTAAGACGCTACTTCATAGGACCGCTGTGAGGAACAAATAATATTTAAAGCTTTTCTACAATGTATGGTAGTGTAGTACATTTGTCATAATTAATGAGCCAATATTAATATATTAAAGTCAATACTTTATTCACATTTACTTAATCTTTACCTAATATTTTTTTCTGTCTCAGGATCCCTTCCAAGGTACCATATTACATTTAGTCATCATGTCTTCTCAGGCTCTTCTTGGCTGTGACAGTTTCTCAGACTTCTTTTGTTTCTGATAACCTTGACAGTTTTGAGGAGTCTGGTCAGGCATTTTGTAGAAAATCCCCCAATTTGGATTTATTCAATGTTTTCCTAATTATTTGACTGGGGTTATGGGTTTTTGGAAGAAAGGCCACAGAGTTAAATGTCATTTGCATCACACTGTATCCAGGGAACATAGGCTGTTGACGTTAACGTTGATCACCTGGCTAAGTAGTGTCTGTTGTGTCTCCAGCGTAAAGTTACTCTTCCTCCCTCCCGCTTTAATATCGTATTCTCTGGAAAGAAGTCACTCTGTGCAGATTACACTTAAGGAGTGGAGAGTTACGCTTCACCTCCTTGAGGGAGAAATGTGTACATAGATTATTTAGAATTATTTTGTCTATTCTCCTCCATTTATTGACTTATTTAGTCATTTCTGTATATCAGCATGGATGCATAGATATTTACTTTATACTTAGGCTTATAACCCAATAGTACCTTATTTATTTTTTTGCTCAAATTGTTCCAGCTTTGGCCCACTGAAAGCTTTTTCAGTTGGTTCCTGTGTCCCTTTGACATATCCCCATCATTGTGGGTTTTTTTTATGAGCACTTTATCACCTTTTGGCATTATGAGATGCTCCAAGCTCATCTTGTACATTCTCAAGTGAATTTTTCCTCCCACATTTCCACAACACTAATACTGTGTTTTGATATAATGCTACATCCCAAAAGCCTTCAAACAAGTTACCAAAATAAGGCATTTATTCAAATTCCCAAGAAATTTCTAACTTCACAACTGGTGACTAATAGAATAAATCACAAACAGCGGCAACAACAAAAATCATGACCGTAATCTAAGATTTTGCAAAGAATTGTGCAAGTATCCAAAAGATATAAAATACTAGAGAGTATCTTTTCTGAAAAACAGATTCAGGAACTTCTGTTTCCACACAGTTGACCAGAGATCTTGACAGACCTTTCTGCTAACAATAAAGACAGGGTAATTTTTAAAGTATCTTTTCAAACATATGTATAACCTGTCAAGAAAGTAAGAAATTTTGAGACTCCAGTAACTATGGGAAAGAGGGAATCCGGAGTCCTTAGCCAAGAACTAAGAACAGCTTGCATTCTCAAGGCTGATCCCGGGTTAACTGCAGCTTCAGTTTGCAAGATCTACCAAGCTAGAGAACACAGGAGACAAAGACCATGGCCCAGCCACTATATATATAGTTGATGCCCTAAGGAGCTATATCATCTGTGTTATAGTGAGCTATAAATAAACACATCCTTCTCCTGTTCCCCAAAGGACAGCAAGGGAAATTGTCTCAGATGTTAGTGCTGGGAAAGAGGAGAAAGAAACCTCCTTTGAAAATCTGTAACAACAAGCTTGCCCTACGTGGGTTATAGCTCAAATTCACTCTGTCTTGCAGATATGAAGCATCTCAAATTTGGAATTTAAAGTGATGACATTTTGGGTGAGATGATTGTAAAATAAATAAATAAAGTGATTCCAACTTGGTAGTATCTCCACTTGACTGGTAGAACAAATGCAGATCATCTGTGAAGAAATCCACCTTCAAACCCATCCTCAAAGAATTTGCTCAGATGAAATTCCAAGGAACTGGCAATCCTGATTTAGTAAAATTGCTAACAGAAACAAGAAAATGACACTCCAAAACCATCAGCCATTGGTATCATCAGGCAGATTATAAATTAATATATGTCTTACATGTTTAACAAAATTAAGTGGGAGGTTTTAAACATGCATAAAGAGAAAGAGAATTTTTTAAATGAACAGATATTTATGAAGCAGTAGAAGTTTAAGAAAGTAAAACTATAATTATTAGAATTAAAAGCTCAGTGGAAAAGCTCAATAGAGCTTAAATAAAGATGATGAACAGAAAAACACATCTAAAAAAATGCAAAGAATGACAAAGAGTCAAAAACTATGAAAGAGGAGTGAAAATCATGGGAGACAGAATGAGAAGTTCAGAGTTCCAAAAATGGAATTGAGTCAGACTGGAAAACAGGCTGTCTTTAAAGAGAAAATGGCTGAGAATTTTCCATAAATAACCTCCTTATTCAATTTTCTTATTCGGGAGGCCTACCATTACAAAACAGAATGAATACAAAGAAAAACACACCTAGACACATCATGATGAAAGCACACAATGCCAAAGGCAAAAAAAAGAAAAGAAAAAGTAAAAATTGCCAAAGAGAAAAGACAGTTTCCTAAAGTGAACTGACAATTAGACTATGAAATGACCTCCCCAAAACAACAAAAGGTAAAAGGTTGTAGAATTATATCTTCAATGTGCTAAAAAAAAAAAAAAAAGTACACTTCTGGAGTTATACACTCAGCAAAATATATTTCAAGAGCAATATATAAAGACATTTTCCAACAAATATGAATTGAGAGTTTGCCTTCAACAGACACTCAACAGGAAACTTCTGAGTGATACACCTCAGACAGAGGGAGAACAATCACAAATGGAAGATCTGAGATGCAAGAAAAAAAGAATAATGTACAAAGAAATGGTAATGAGGTGAGTAAATATTGAGTGTTTGGTCATATCTTGTGGTGACAAGGTGAAAAATAGACTTAAAAGACTCACTATCAACAGCATATAAGTCAGCAGGCGGGTGATTGGTGTTAGAATGTTTAAGGACCTTTTATTATTCAGAATGTAGATAAAGATATTGATTAAATGTAGACTTTAATAAGCTAGGTATTCATACTAAAATGATTAAGGTAGCCAGTCAGAATACTAATAATAGCATATAACTTCCCAAGTAGAAAACATGGAATAAGAAAAAATATTCTATCAATCCAAAGAAAGCAAGAAAATAATTACAAAAGAAACATAGAAAAAGTGGGAGAAAAGAAAGTACAAAAACAATTTAAATTCTTCACCAAGTAAGCCAAGCATACAACATATCAAGTTTATTGTCCTGTCACAAATTTCCCTGAAAGAGGTCACAGGTGGCCCAGAGCTAGCATCCACAAACAGCTAACATTTAATGAGTGCTTGATGTATGCCAGGCATTTCACTAAGCACCACTTAACTGCAACAAAATCTCTGTGAGGAAGGTACTATTATTATAGATGAAGAGATCGAGGCTTAGATTAATTAACTTATCCAAGGTCTGAATGTTTGCAGTGATAGAATTTGGATTTGAGCCCAAATTTATCTTTAATATTCATTGAGCATCTATTATGTGCCAAGCCTTGTGCTTCATATGGGGGAACAGGGGTGAATATGACAAGCCTCCTATGTTCATGTGGTTTTTGTTCTAATAGAAGGAAATAGATATTAGCAAGTAACAGGTAAATATTTATACATATATATTCAAACACACATATATAATTATTGCAGAAAATGAGAGCTATTGATACTATCTATTTCAGGGTACAAGACAGAACCAGACATATTCATCTCAAATGCACGGAGTGGACAGGGATACATGCCCTTGATTAAACTAATCACTTCTGAAGGGTTCAAAGTAACAGAGTCATGGAGAAAAGAGATTTTATTGTTTTTTAAAAAAAGAGCTGAAAATACTTTAAGGTAGTAATGTTATTCTAAATCATCTCCTAGAACTTGTTAATATAGTTATTGAATAATAAAAAGATACCAGGATGGCCTTAAGAGACTCTGTAGACTGTTACGCTGCTCGAAGTAGCATAACAAAACTTCTGTAATCTGTTCTGTTCATTTGGGGCTACTTTCCTCTCCCCATCCCTGCTTCCTGTCTCTACACCCAATTTGTCACTTCACAATGGTCCATCCAAAAGATGATGAGTGCAGAGATGGTTCTGGCAGGCTTTCCTGGCAAGGTGAGCGTGGAAAAATAATTTAGCCATTGATGTCAAAGGAACACAGGAATTTGGAATGATTCTGGTAATAAGTGAGGAAACTTAAGATTTCCATTTCAGCTTCATAATTTGGGAGTAAACTTCCTCACTCTGTGATGAAGTCCCGTTTCTTGCCAGTCGGTGAAGTTCTTTCCCCTGTCAATCAATATCACTTTAGTTGAATGTAAGCCATGTGGATTTCATCAAGACTTCTATTATATACAGAATACCAGGGAAACTTTTGTTTGGGTTTTATTAAATATACACAGTATATGCTCTAGTAAAAAGTGACCCTACTGTAGTGTGTAAGAAGGGAAATTTGTTTTCGGATCTCTAGCTCATTTATTGTCAGAAGTAAAATGGCACAATTGCAGTAATAAACATCACACTTAATGTGGGGGTGATTTCTGATCCTGATGTTCCATTCACATCACAGGGCCAGAGGCCATCGCTGGCACCACCCAGCAGGAAGAAGAGTGTGTTTGGTTTCCCCTAGAGGTAGCTTAGTTTCTAGTGAGAAGTTATTGAATTTACCATATTTGGTTGACCCACGGAATGCCAGAATGCCTTCAATCATTCTTTCAGCAGAACAAAACCCCTGTGAACATCTCCTGAGAGAGGGACTAATTGGGCCTTCTATGAGGTTTTGCATAATTCTGAGGAGACACTCCATTCCTCATGTAAGGGAATTGGTGTTCTCTTTAGATAAATCAATACTGACCCACAAGTGTTAGCATAAACATGTACGTTTGTTTATTCACCTGCCCCCTATTTCTAAAACCGATTTAAGGTGGCTTAAAATAAAGACATAAAATATGTTTCACTGGTATTCTTTCAGTGCACTTTTATTCAACCCATGATAATGAATTTCATAGAATGAGCAGTTGGTGGTGGTTTTTCTAGATGATGTCATTTTCTTTTCTTCTTAAAATCAATTTATTTGCCTAATTTATTAAATGCGTATTACCTCAGCATCTTTCAAAAATAAAACAAACAGTTAGGACTAATACAATGAAAAGTCTCTCTCCCGCCCTGTCCCATATTCACTTAGTTTCCTCTTCCTACTCTCAACCCATCCTAACAGAAACCACTCTTAGGGATTTTCTTATGTACTCTGCGTGAGTTTCCTTATGCATATTAAATATACATGCAAATTATATACTTGTATGAGTATGTATGTGCGCATACATAAAACCTTTTTTTTTTCCTGTGCACTCAGTTTGACACCTTGCTTTTTTTCACATATGTATTTTGGAGGTCTTCCTTCAGTACATTAGAGTGACATTTTTTTTACATTTTAGTAGTATCCCATTATATAAATGTGCCCTACTTAGCTAGTCTCTTTTAAGTGGAAGTTAAGTCACCAAAGTTTCCATAACCTTACATATTAATGTATTGGTATAATTTATGCTTGTATTATTTTGGTAGGCATTGCTAAGTTACTTTACATAAATGTTTACCAATTGACACACCAATAGGAGGAGTAAGCACACCTGTTTCTCCACAGCCTCTACAATAATGTAGTATTAATCTTTTATTGGATTGTAGATCTTTTCTTTGATCATTTCTAGGAAGTCTTTATATATTAGGAAGATTAGCTTTTTCATTTCTGTGATAAAAATTGTGAATTTTGTTCTTTAGGTAAAATAAAAAGAGTTGTTTTGTTTTGCTTTTGCTATGCAGAAATCTCCTTTCCTTTGTATATGATCTAATTAATCTATTAATCTTTATTTTATGGCATCTAGATTTTAAATCATAGTTACAAAGGTCTTCCCTACTCTGAGATTACAAATGAATTCCACCACATTTTCCTCCATTACACTTACGGTTTCAGTTTTACATTTAAATTACTGATCGTTTTGGAGTTTATACAGTGTATGACATGAGGTGTGAATTTAACTTTATTTTTTGTTTTGTTTTCATGAAAGCACTAAGATTGGGGAGAAATATAACATAAGGAAAGTGAGGACAAATTTTAAAATAAGTAAAAACACACCAAATTTGTAAATTTGTTTTAAAAGGTTCTGTATAGAAACCTCACTAATTGTGTCCAGGCACATTAACAAGACTGGACCAACACTGAGGGAAAGGCATGAGGATGAGCTGTTTTGGACAATTTCCATTAAGGACATGGCTACTCCTTGCATAAAGGGAGCACCAGGGCCGATATCCTGGAAAATGGAGCCGAGGGCTAAAAGCTTAAAGGAGGACAAGGTTGCATTTGCAAAGGAAACCACACAGAAGAGGTGAGAAAGAGACACTGATAACGGTAGAGAATGAAGTGGTGAACGGAAGGGAACTGGACATCAGCTAGTTTAGAAAAGGGATCAGGATTCAGGCTAGTCCATGCAGAGATCTGTGGGGCGGAGGATGCATACACATGCCTGTAGTATTTTCTGTTGAGCCTGGCGTGGGTCCTTTGGAGCTGGGCTGGGATGGACAAATTCAGACCAAGCTGGCCTCAACTATGGAAAGTCTGAATTAGAGAACATTTTAAATAAAATGCAATTTTTATGTTCACAAATAGATTCAATAACATAGGTGTATAAAATAATCTGTTCCTTTACACAGCAAGATCGTATTTACCCTCCTAATTTACCTAACATTCTTCATGGTTAGGGCAAAAATTAACTGTAGTCCAGCCTTTCCAAGTGGTCATAGTTTTTTTATTAGTGTAGCACAGTTAATGAATTTTTTCCTCTGCTGTCTCGCTCTCTTGCTCTCCCTCTTTCATTCTAAAAGGCAGCTATGGTCTATCTGGCTACTTCTAAGCCTATCACCCTCTTCTACAAACTCAGGTGGTTGTGTTTGGGCTGCCCCAGGATAGGTTATACCGGAGTCCTTTAAAGAGTGGGAAGAATTGATGCTCAGTTAAACAAGAAGTCAAAACAATCTGTGACGCCAGGGATCCATTCTGGTTGTCCCCTCCTGCCTATTTGAAATTGAAATTTCCTTTGATTGGAAATGACTTCCCCAGATGTTATTCCTCCAGGATCCCTAGAGCCAGGTGCTCCTTTGATTCAGGAAGTTCAAGAGGTCAATGTTTTTGAAGCACCTTTCAGTAGGGGGAATGCTTGTTCACCTCCGTCCATCAGACAACACAGCTCAGGCTGACCAGAGACACTGGAGCCAAGGGCTAGTGAATAAAAGGCCCTTTGTGTCCCATCTCTGATGGATACTAGCTGTCTGGGGCATGCCATTGAGTAAGATTCCAAAACATACGCAAATTGCGTGAGAAGATGTACCACAAGGGATAAGTAATGTCTGCCACGGACATTGAATGGAAGTGGCAGAATGTGGGCTGGTTATGTGTCTTACAGGTCACAATTGTCCCACAAGTTACCTTCTGAAAAATTCTTAGTGAGCATCCAGGACTTTTCTGGTTAGAAAAAAAATAAATAATTAGATTCTAGTATTCACACAGAAACAGAAAATAGTCAGGAGCTACATCTTCTTGAGAGGTTATCTGTCCATCTTGGAAGAGGGCCCTGACTTTGAGGGGAGAAACACTTCTCTCATATCTAGAGAGGAATATTTGATTAAAAGAGAAAAAAATCCTTGTTTACAGATTCTTGGTGAACAGAAGAAGAAAACTTAAGAGTGATTTTTTTTCAGTTACTAAAACGAAGGAAGCTTGCAACAAGCCAAAACTTGTAAATCCTGTTGCAGTTTATGATAATTTTTAGAAAAACCCACAAAGAAGAAATCAAGGAATTCCCTAGCGTCATCTGGTTCCTCCCTCTCTCCTTTGCCATCACTTGAAGAACTGTACAAATGTTTGTTTATTGGCTTCTCACCTCTGTGGAATTTCCATTTCCTCTTGGTGTTGTTCTTTTTTAATGGAACATAATATTTAATAAAATGAATAAAAATTGGGGGATTTTTTTTTAAACTGGCAAACTTTAATAAAGAGTGGTAGTTATCCTTGGGGCACCAAGCTTTTAATTTAGTAATTGAGCCTCCACCTATGAATGATTCTACTTAGGCGCTGCACCATTACTTCAACATCAAGTTGATGCAGGGGTCCAACTGGTGTGGACTGAACTCCAACAACAACACCAAAGTACCAGACACTTGGCCCAGGGTTCCTACCACGCGGCATTGGTGGAAAGAGGCAGCTCCTGGCCAGTCGGGATGATTGACAAGTCACCAGATCTTTTTCCACAGGTTATGCCCAGCAGTGCACTCAGTTTTTCAGAAATCATCACCACTTCGACTCTGTGTCAAAAGAAAAACAAATTGTATAAAGTGTCTTTTTTCTCATTTTGAGTTCTCATTTGTTCTTTTGAATTCTTTTAGAATTTCAGCATGTTTTGGAGTGTACAGAAGAGGGAAGCAAGAGAAGCAGGCAGAGATTTCCCCTAGATGCTGGAATCCACTATTGCTGAGTCAGCTGCATGATGGCGGAAGTGAGTCAAACCCATCTCAGTGTGGTATATTAGAGCCAGGACTGAGTTTGAAGAACCTGGAAAGTGGTAACAGAAGACTCCTTGCAGGGCAAAAGGGCTCTTCTGAGATCCACAGCGTAAGCTTTGAGAGAGAAGGGAGGGAAAACATTGCAAGGTAAAAGAAAGGATAAACAAGAGAGAGGGTCACAAATCCTGAAATGTGTTTGTTTTACAGGGATGTTCCCAGTGTGTTGAGACATCCCAGGTGTTTGGGTTTTGCTAATTACTTCTGAGGTTTTGCCTTTATCTGGCAATTTGAAAGCACAATCTTCCAAATTTATAGAAAAAAAAAACTGGCATAAATACTTTATATTTTTTCTGATCCCTAGGTTACTTTAGGCTTCTAAATTAAATGTATGGAGTCTAATAGTATCAAATGCTGCTTCAAATCAAAAAGAGGTGGGGGAGCTCTCCCAACATCTGTCACACTTTCCACAGTCAAACCTCCCCTCCAAGTGTTTGATTCACTAACCACCTCCCAGAACTACCTTGTCTACCCCAAATCAAATATATAACCCTGAACTTGATCTCACAGAACATAAAACATTTTGGCAGCTTTAAAGATTTGCAAGGATTTTATTCAGCCACTACTTTCAGGTTTCACTTGCAAATTTAGAGAATGCATTGCATAACTCCACTGCAAATCAAATCAGGTAGTATAAGAAGGTTCTTATTATAGTGTCTGTCCCACAACACATGCTAAGTATGCTTGTTTTAGTAGTGATTAATATAATGCTGATTATTTTAGAAAATGTCAGTGTAGCTTGACAAGCCACCAGTACATTAAGTTTTTTAATTTAAGACAGAAGCCCTATTTTTTTCTTAGTACAGTCCATCTTCTTGCAGACTTGGTTAAAAAACAAATACCAGCCTGAGGGGCAGCGTGACCCATCCAATGCTATTCGGCCTTAACAATCTAAATTCATGTTCTGTTGTATGTGACTGGCTGATTCCACTGAACCAGAGTCAGGGTTTGATAGCAGCTAAGCAGTGATGAGTGACCACACTCACCCCACCCACTGTGTCCCTCTCCTCTAACCAACTGTATCAGAACTGTAACAGGAATGAAACGCTTCTTGGAATAAAACATGAATGAGAACAATGTCAATGACTGCATATATGCAGACATGTTAGCAGAACTCAGGAAGATCAAATGAGAGCCAAATAGCAATGGCAGCAATGGGGAGGTCAGTGTACCTGAGGGCAGCCCCCTTACAGGGAAGGAAACCTGCACGTGAGTTGCCTCCCCTGGAGCCCAGAGGAAAAGGGCAGTGGGTTACCAGTGAAGATCCTGGCTTAGGCTCTCTGCAGGTGGGCAAATGCAGGCACTAAAAGGGTGGACACATTTAGTACTTTAATAACACCTTGGGGCTCAAGGGGCCCTGCTTTGTGACTTCCAAATTAACACACAGACAAGAGCCTTTTCTCTCTTCACACTCAGCAACCTCTCAGAGCAGTAAGCTGGGATTCTTGCCCTGTGGTAGGGTACACAGCAGAGCCATGGGTACCCCTGGCAGCAGATTTCAGAATTAGCTCACACTAAGAGCAGCATAGCCTCCTCTGAGCCGTGGCCAATAATGTGGCAACAAGAGTGACAAAACAGACCAATTCTGGAGGCACTTAAGAGACCTCTTAGAGGATCTTCCAGAAATACTCTGGGGAAAGTTTGGAGAGGATAAGACTTCTTAAGTAATTGGATCTTTCGAGTTGCAAGCAATAGAAACCCAAGGGGTTTAAGACAAGCGAAAGGAACGTATTAGCTCATGAAGAATCAAAAAAGAAGGTGCCAACTAGCATGGCTGGATACAGGCTTTCGATCAATGTCGTTAGAGCTCTCTCTCTCTCTCTCTTTCTGCCCTGCTCCCCTGTCTTTCTCTCTTTCCCTCTCAGCTCTGCTTTTTATCAAAAAGTATTTCCAAGTCAGCAAAATATCCACTGTACTCATATCATCTTTGTAGCCAGTTTTCTTAAAGAAAACAGTGTCCTGGTGTCCACATCAATTTTGAGAAGGACTCGAATATGTCTGGACTGTGCAATTTGCCCATCCCAGAAGCAATTAGTGTGAATGAGGGTTTGAAGTGCTCTTATTTTCCAGTCTGATTCATGGCTCCTACTCCAGGGTTAGAGGTACTTGATGCCTGTTGGTTGACAGTGCCCCGGACAGGAAGAGCCACTTCCCAAAAGGAAGGAAAAATAGACCAAAAAGTTATAAATGGCCTCTACACTGGGAGACTGGGGCTTGGATCTAAACAATTCCAAGATTTCTAAAATAACACCAATAACAAATCTAAGTGTATTTTTTAATATTTTATTTCCATTTTTACTATTTCATTGCTATTGGTCATCCTAGTTCAGTCCCCCAAGCAGCATCTACTCGAGTTTCTTGCTGTTCCTAAATCCAAATACTTTTTTTCTAAAATGTATGGTTTTAGCAAAACACCCCTAGATTGGATATACATGTCCACTTTCTTTTCCTTATAATGAGAAGTGAAACATTAATCTGGCCTCCTTGCTTGTCTTTAACATGAAAGGCAGCTTCTGCGTGAGGGCCTCTGCACCAGTTACTCCCTCTGCGGAGATTGCTCCTCCCTGACAGCCATGTGGCTGACTCCCCACTGTCTTTAAGTCCTTGAGCATCCTGAACATCCTATTCAAAATCGTTATTTGGTCCCTTTACTCCAGGATATGCCCATGCTTTTGCTCTATCTCCCCCTTTTCTTGTAGCACTTACCACTTTCTAAAACATTATAAAATTTACCTTTTTATTATTTCTCTTGTTCATTGATTGATCCTCATTCAAATGTAAGCTCTAAGGGACAGGGACCTCTGTGTGTTGTATCCCAAGCACCCAGAATGGCGCACAGTAGATACCCACTAAATATCCAGTAAATGCATGAATTTCCACAAAGTACTAAAAGCATAAACAGAGTATATTTTAAGTTTTGAAGATTTTAGCACAGTATAAATAACAATTTATAATTTAACATTAGATATATGTTCTAAAAATCCATTGAGAAAAAAAAAATCATCGAATAATTGCTGGCCACAGGGAATTTCTCTTCTTAGGCTCCAGTTTATTGCCCTCTTCATGGGCTTTTTTTCTTTAAATCTTCTCTTCTCTCTGTCCTTCACCACTTCAGAAGAATTCCTGGAAAACTATAGATTCTCCTTTTTATTAAGCAGAACAATGCAGTCCTCTCTTTCCTCTCTGACTTGACCATGATGTGCCCAGGGGACCTCATCTTTATCAACCAGAACAGCCCCTCAGAAATATCGTGGTGTTTTCCAACAAAAGGATCCCCTAGTTCTGCGATGACACTTCCCCTCCTCAAACTGTAAAGTGAGCAATGAGGTTTTTGCTCTAAGTAAAACTTTCTTCCACTACACATGTTCATATATCAGGAAATGTCAACACCAAAATAACCTTAATGTAGAAAACGTAATGGTGATCTCTGTTTTCTTCTTTTTTCTTATTTTATATTTTTTCAAAAATAAACTTGTAATACTTGTGAAATAAGGAAAAAATGTTTAAATTATTCTGCTCTGTAATATAAGTATGTATATCGAGTAAATAAGCAAGCAGTCTAAAGACATGCTACTCATAATTAAAGTACGTGGAGCTCATGTATGCTAAACACAGACAGGAAAGAATGGAAGGAGCCAATAAGCACCCAAAATTCATGAGGCAACTGCTACTTCTGGTCAAGGCAAAGTAACATGAAGAAATGAGGATCTCTCTCTGAATTAATGGTTTTTAGACAGGTAGCACCAAAAAAACAAATGTGAAGATAACAAGAGATCAGAAAAGAGTTTAGGAGAGAGTTTCTAGACCACAGAGCAGGGAGAGAGGACTCACATAGAGCCCATCAGTTTCTCTGAGTTAATGATACAGATATGAGGATTCAGGGGGACCAAGGCAGCTAGAACTGGGAGGATAGAGTACCAAAGAGAACATAGCTTCATGTTGAGGATGGAACTTCATGGAGAGGAGAGAGCTTCCTGGGAGTAACTGTACAGAGGAAGAGTTAGAGATCTGCACAGAGGCACAGAGTTCCCTTAAGTTTTCAGTTGAATATTTTTTTATTTCAGAATATTACAGGGGTACAAATGTTTCAGTTACACGGATTGCTTTTGTACTGCTTGAGACAAAATTATAAGTGGTGCCCATCACCCAGGTAGTGTACATTGGACCCGTTCAGTATGATTTCACCCATCCCCTTCACCTCCCGCCCCGTGGAGTTCTACTCGGTCAGTTGAATATTGATCAGCACATGTATGAGAAAACTGCCTAATGCTGGGGAAAAGACCACAGGAAAGAAACAGGCAGATCAATACTCAAGGCTCACACAGGGATGGGAATAGTTTGTGTTGCCACAAGCCATAGGAAAATCTTCATAATACACAAAGAATTAGGTACAGGACTCAGAAAGGCATTATCTTAGTAGTGGGTAAAAATCAGCCCTAAACTAAATGCTATTCTTTTACCAGCTAGCAAAGCTTAAAGGCACTCCTTGAAAGGAACAAACTGTTACGAAGCTTAAAGTCATGACTTCAAAGGAATAAATTGTTTCCAAGTAATGTAACTACACTCTAGAACAAAGTTCAAGAATATTTTAATAAATAGAAAAATATCCAACACCCAACAAAGTAACATTCACAATATCCAGCATGCAATAAAGAATTACTAGGCATGAAAAGAAGCAAAAATAGTTACTCATACCATCCCAAAATTAATCAATAGAAATAAACTCAGAAATTGCATAAATGACAGAAATAGTAAAGATATGAAAATAGTTATTATAAATATATTCCATATGTCAAAGAAGGTGCAGGCAGTCCTCAAGTTATAGATGAGATATGTTCCTGAGAACATCTTTAAGTCAGGTTTGTATGTAACTCAGATCCCTGATGAACAGCATATATGCAGTGATGATAATAACAACAACAATACTATAATGGCTCATATGTGGCAATAATACAGTGTAATGCTGTAATAATAATAATAACCCTGTACTATAATAAATTATAGAAACTATTGTGCTTTTTCTTTTAATTCAAACAAAGAGAATATTAAAAAAAATCATACAAAAAGTTTAGAAAAGGGATAAGAGAAATTTTAAAAAAGAATATTCAAGGTTAACACTCACTTAATGTTGCATCAATGTCTGGATAGGGTATTTTTCAGGCAAGAAAGTAGCTAATATTAATTGGAAGATGGTGATGGAGATGGTGCTGGAGAGGATGCCATGGGTGCTGGAGAATCAGCTTTGATTCTGTTTTTGAAGGAGGGGAGATCACTACTGAAGTCAGTTTCTTTAAAGAGGTATCTAGGATTGTTTGCACAACCTTTTTCTTTTTTTCATCATAAATGACCTTGTAGCCACTGACATTCTCACTAACTGCACCATAAACTTTTGTAAACCACTCGATGTTAGAATCTTGCTCTTCAAGCTTAGCAAATCCTGCTTCAATGAGATGAAAGTCTTCAGCTAATTCTTTTGTCATAAACTTTCTTGGCTGTGAATCTTCTGATTCTGTGTCTTTTTGTATTTCTATCAGCTGCTTCTCCATCTATCTATGAGACTGGCTGCTAGCACAAAGATGCTGCGCCAATAAACCGCTTATATCATGCAGGTTTGTTTACGTGCATGGAAGAAACTAGTTCTCAGATTATAATTTAATTATTTAATTATAAATTCTCCTTATGGGGAACCTTGGGAGCCCATTCATAAGTACAGAACACCATAAGTCAGGTCATCTGCAACCCAGGTACTGCTTGTAAAGGAAAATTGTAAAAAATTTTAAAGACTATAATTGAACTTACAGAATTGAAAATAATAATGACTGCATGAGGTTAACAGCAGATTAAACATAGTAGAAGAAAAAGTTGGTAAACTTGAAGACAAAGAAATAAAAACAATCCAAAACGAAACACACAGAGTAGAAAGACCAAAAGAAGAAAAAGAATAGAGCATCACTGAACTGTGGGACAGTGACTTCAATAAACCTAATATATGTAACTGGAAGTCCCCAAAGAAAAAGAAACACAAGAGAAGACAGAAATATTTGCAAAAATAATTACTGAATATTTCCAAATTTTATGAAATCTACAACTATACAGATCCCCAAAGTTCAATGAAACCCAAGCATAAAAGTGGTGGAGAAAACTATACCAAGGCTAATTATCTAATTGCTTAACTAGTGATACAGAGAACATCCTAAATGCATCCAGAGAAAATGACATATTGTATGCAGAGGGACAAAGATAGCAGACAACTTCTCATCAGAAGCAATGCAAGCCAGAAGACATAGAGCAACATTTTTAAAGTAACTAAAAGAAAAATTGTCAACCTATTCTACATGTAGCAAAAGTATCTTTCAGAAATGAAGATAAAACAAAAACTTTTTCTGATGTACAAAATCTGATAAAATTCACCAACAGACCTTAAACGCATAGACACACCCAAGTTAAAGGAAGTCCTTCACCCACAAGGAAATTGACACCAACACCCACAAGGAAATTGATACCAAATGGGAATCTGGGCCTACACAAAGGAATGAAGAACATTGCCAGTGGAGAGCAAGATAAATTTTTTCCTTATTTTCAAACTTCTTAAAAAAGATACTTGACTCTTGAAAGCAAAAATAATAACAGTGGACTGTGAGGTTTACAATATGTAAAAGTAAAATATATGACGATAGCACAAAGGCTGAGAGAGGGAAATAGGAGTATGCAGTTATAAGGGTCTTTTGCTAAATATGAAGTAATATGTTTTATTTGAAGAGAAAACAAGACACTCCTACAAAAATAAAAAGGCAAGTTACACACTGGAAGAAAAATAATTGAAACAGGGCTTATATTGAGATTATTAAGATTTCTTATCATATAATAATAACACAAGCAACCCAATAAAAACAGGTGAAAGATTTGAACAGACATTTCATCAAAGAAGACATAACAATAACAAATAAGCACATGACAAGATGCTTATTAGAGATTAGGGAAATGAAAATTAAAACCACAATGAGATTATCACTGCACACAAACTAGAAAGATATAATTAAGAAGACTGTCTATACCAAGTGTTAGCAAGATATTTATTAATATTAACTGGAACTCTCCTTTGTGGCTGCTAGAATACAAAATGGTACAACAAATTGGAAAAACAGTTGTCAGTTTCTTAAAACATTAAACATATGCCTACTATATGACCCAGCCATTCTATTCCTGGATATTTACTCAAAAGAAATAAAAGATTTTTGTCTCAAAAGGTGGAAGGAAGTTGTACAAAAATATTCATAATACCTTTATTTATAATAGCCTAAACCTGGAAATGACCCAAATGTTCATCAGCAACTGAATGGATAAACAAATTTTGATATATATCTATAGAATGAACTACTACTCAGCAATAAATAGGAATGAATAACTAATACAACAAGAAGGATGAATCTCAAAAAATTATACTAATTTAAATGAGCCAAGACAAAAAAGAATATTTTATGTATATTTCCATTGATTAAAAAATTATGGAACATGCAAACTAATCTATAATTACAGAAAGCAGACCCATCCCTGAGTGCCTGAGAATGGTGTTTGGGAGGAGAGAAAGACAGATTATAAAAGAGCACAAGAAGACTTTGGGGGATGATGGATATGTTCATTGTCTTGATTGTGGTTACGATTACATATATATGTCAAAACTCATCAAGTTGTTCACTTTAAATATATGTAGTTTATGTCAATTACAGCTCACTAAAGCTGTTTTTTAAAAACTTAAATTTTTGAGAATAAAAGCATTTATGAGATATCAAATATTTATGACAGTTTAGCATCTTTTAATCAGCCATTATCGGCCACATTCTGCCAGAGACAAGCAGATAAAAGCTGTGGCCACTCTGCAATTATCAGTGAGCTTCACTTTCTGTCCTTGCATACTTCTTGCTGCAGCTTTCTGGTAAAGCAGGTATGTGTTGGCTCCAGGCACCTTCTGTCTACTAAGGCCCCTTGCTTACCCTCAACTCCGATCCTCATAACCATGCAGTTGGCAGGGAAGGTTGATGCAGCGGAAAGACAGCACATGTGAGCACTGCAGACTCCAGCATGCAGGTAATGAGCTGCTTTCCCTGGGTCCTACTCTAAGTGTGTCAACCCCCAATCCCATCTCTTTCTTCTTGTTTCTCACTATATGGTTTAAATTGATTCAATATACTCTGCCATTCATGCATCTTCATTTGGTTGTGAGTCCTTCTGTGTCTGTTCTGTGAGGCTACCATAACATCAAGGAATTTCCCGCTGCAACATGCTTGGAGGTTCATCTGGGAAGTGAGCATCATTGAAAGAGTAGGGGATTTTCTCCCTGTGTCATTCATTTTGCCCTCTGGCCCACTCAGTATTAAAATCTTTTGTGTCAAGATCACCAACCTCTTTCCAAAGATGTTTTATCTCCTTTGTCAGATAAACTCCTGACCGGGAAGAATTTTCCTGTGGTGTCCTGCTTCTTCATGGCTGCATCTGAATCATTGGCTTTGAAAACAGAATGCTGGGTTCAAGTCTTACCTATTCTCTTGCACTGATTGCTAAAGTTCTCTGAAAATCGTTATTAGGAAATTTATTAGAAATCTAGATTTCTCAGCTGTAGAAATCTATGGAATGGGAGTTAAAATCTCTTCCTTGTCAAGTTGTAATGATCAAATGATGACATTTTTCTGGTGCCTGATATGGAGCTTGACACATGGTAAGTAACCAACAGATGTTGCCTCTATTCGTCTTCTTGCCCTTCTCCCTGGCTTTGCAACAATTCCACAGCTGTTCCCTCCCTTGCATTTCAGCTCTGGAAGTGGTGTGTAGCACTCAGGCCTGCGCACCATCTGCATCATCTTCTGTCTCCAGTTAGCTCCTTCCTCCCCATCTGGGGCTCCGCCCTTCCACAGCCTCTGCCCAGGCAGGAAGCTGTTTTCTCTGCCCACACACTTGATTATTAAGGCACTGAGGAAACACCAAGGCCCACGCTCTGCTTTTCAAGGCTCCTTCTCATCCTCTTCTCCCTCTATGACTCGACCAGTTCCAGCTACACTTTGCCTAAGGCTGAAATCAAAGGTCTATAAAAGGACCAAACCAAAGGAACAACTTTAAGAAAAGAAATATAATAGTTGAAGACCCTACAGTCAGTCATTTCAGCATCGTTGTGAAACTGACTGATTAATTTTCTTGCAGACTTTCTAAAATTTCAGTGCCTTAGCCACTCCCGTCAAATTTCTGTGCAAAGAAACTTCCTGCCCTGCTCCTACTGAGGTGAAAGACTTGTAGGAGATGTTTTTATAATCCTATCCTGAGAGGAGAAATGGCTCAGAGGAGGTAAGAGCCACCTCCTGATTCAGTGAACCAAGGCTCAAATCCAAGGTTTTCCCCATTTCCCTTGCTGAGCTTCTTGCCTCTACTATCTCCTTTTTCTTTGCCATGTAACTAGCCCCATTCTTGCTCCTCCAGACTACTGCCTCACATTTTTAAAATCATTCTCCTACTTGGGTGAGGGAAAGAGCTCATTTGAACTAATTTTTATGTTGAAGCCTTTCTTTTCTGTCATTGTACATGCACACTTGCTGTGTGTTTCATCCTTTCTGAGGCAACCCGACTTGTGATGTGTAACTCAAGAGTAGGAGGTAAATAAACTGAAGAGGGAGGAGGAGAGGGAAGAGGAAGAGGAGGAGGAGGAGGAAAAGGAGAAAGAAGAGGAGGAGGAGGAGGGGGAGGAGGAGCAGCAGCGGCAACAGCAGGAACAGAAGCCCCAAAACAAGAAATGTATATGGAGGTAAACAATTTCCTTTGGAAATAAGAAGAACATACTATTAATTTCTGTATACTATTAAGTTCTTTGCCCAAATTTTAGAAAATTCCCAGGCTCCCTTTGGAGCACTTAAACCCTCAAAGGCATTGATTTTTACTCATTGACCACACCAGTCATCTGAGCTACTAGAGAAAAACCAAAGGTACCAGATACTCCAGATTTGACCAATCCAGTTCAGGTCTGTGTTAGAATACTTTTTCAATACACACACACACACACACACACACACACACACACACTTTTCTAATGGGAAATCACAGCTTGGGTTCCTCAAACTATCCAGTTTAGGATAAAAAACTTGAATAAAGTTTGAAGTATAAAAATTGACATAACCTCACCTTTCTAAATGCCTCCCTGCTTAATATTAATTTATATCAAAGCCAGAAAATAAAGGAAAAATTATGAAAGAAGTGTAAAATCTGAGCTTCATATTTTTAACTTGGGAGTAAAGTGATCTTGCTTAATTTAACCTGAGTTTGTCCTTCCAGAGTAACTGTGCCATGTCTTTGGCAATTAGTTCTCAGATTAGGAAAACAGTAAACTGAATTTTTTACCTTTCTCATCTTTTTCTTTCTTTTCCAATAAAACTATTTGTGAATCACATTTCAGGATGGACTAAGTTGCCTCTAGAGTGGCATTCGATGAGCTAGGAATTCACTCAGACCTCATGAGGGCCACAGTAGAGCTTTAATTCAGTATATTAGTGATATGCTCAGGTAAACAACACTCCTGGGCCTAAATAAGGGAAATCACGATACTAATGCCCTTCCCCAGCATTCTTACATACCTACACATCTGTCTCCTTCCTTTCCTGAACAGAGAGGAGGCAGAATTACAGTATAAAAACAAAGATGAGACAAAGTGGTAGACTTCCCACTATTATCTTTACCCACACTAATGGGGGCATAGCGCCCCAGAGCTTGAAAGCAAGACTTCACATATTAGCTGTAGAATTAACTCATTCTTTGGCAAACAACATTGCTTGAACTCCCACCACTGATTCCAGACAGTCAAATAACTCCAGGCCATCATGGTAATGGCGACATTGTTATTAGGTTCAGCCCATTAAAACTGGTGTCTGTATGCATTTTTTCGATAGGTGGAAACTGAAATTTTACGAACTATTAAAAATTAGTACTCATGACTTTTTAAGGTGAGGATCCCACATTGTGAGAAAGTTAGGATTAGCATGAGAAATTAGTCTTGTGAGTGAATCATTTATGTTTGATAGCCACACTAGAAGTGAACTGCTTTGGGTTGCTTTTTGTTACTTTTTCCAAGGGAAAGTCCAGGGAAAAAACCAATCAATAAAGATATTTTTGAGAATCACAGAATTGCTCCAGTCTGCATTGTTAAAAGGGGAAAAACATACCAAGATTGAGAGAACATCCAATAATTGTCAAGCTAAAATAAGACTGTGATTCTTTGTTTCTGTGTAGACTACATTTTCCCATTTTGTATACCCAGAGCAGCTTTCTCTCAGCTTCCAACAACTGGAGGCCAAATGGAGGGAGACAAGCACAGCAAACATGACAATGGACATGGAAGGACTTTAAGGGAAAACTCCTACAAGACAGATGAAAAACTGCACTGAGCCTGAGAAAAAGTAATCCCTCCAATAAGATAATTTAAAGGTTGAAACATGCATGGCTCAGGGATTTCCTTTTTTTCTTCAAAGAATTTTTAAAATTCCCTTGACATCTGAATAAAATTCTCAAAGCTAAGAAGTACTTATTAAGAGAACCAGGAAAATCATGTGAAGCAAGAATATTCTGACTGCTAAGAGGCATTTGATGGAAAGATTAGAAACATAAGTTTTTTTTTAACCTATTGATTTTTCATGTAGTATGTTTTTGTATTACTTTTCTACATAAATGAAAGTACTACTATGCTTTGTCTTTTTTTTTTGAGGTAATTTACAGTGTTTAACACTTTATGTCTCAGTATATTTTATTTTAAAGCTTAATTTATATAGGAGTTTTAGAGGTTTTTAAAGTTTAAACCTTTTAAAGTTACTCTTACAAACTATATTTATGAGAAGAGTAATTTTCACAAAGTACAGTTAATCTCAGCCTTCTTTTGAGAGCTTGGAAGAAAAGCATATCTTTAGGCCTGACAAATTTTTATTATTTCCAGCCACTTTTAGGGTTTTATACACCTGAGAGGACTGGTAGCATCCATTCTGTCTAAACTGTTTTATTTCATTTTAAAGGAATTTTAATTTGGAATCCAAGACACATTTCATGTCATTGTGAGTGACTTTTCCTCACCATCCCACAAATCTCTTCCCACAGGTTTCATCTCCCACTTGCCTGGGTAACTTCTTTCTGTTAGGAGCCATGCCATTATTAGGCTAATTCTGATTAGACCGATTGTATCCTAAATGGCCTTCTCTTTAAGAAAATGTGAACTTCCTCAAATTTAAAGCAAAGCCAAATTCAAGTTTCCAAATTCTATTGTGTTATTTCATTTTAAAAGAAAAAAACATGATATTTCTTTTCTTCTATTGAGAACAAAAACTATCTAAAAAATAAGCACATAAGTGAAAGCCAAGACATTTGTTGCTATTTTTTAAAAAATAAACTACACATTAACAACCAACAGAATTGTCAGCTATACTTGTTTGTAGAATTTCATTTTTTAACTTTATTCTGTTTTCTGAATTATTTTTAATGTTCCTATTGCTTTTATTATGAAAAACACCCATAAAATTTTCAAATAAATATTAACCTACTGAGTTAACTGTTAAACTACCTTCAGTTTTTACTGTAATCTCTTGTTCATAATTCAGATGCCGCAAAACATACCAATTTATATTAATGAGTGTAAAATTCCCTGAAAGTCATTAAGGTATTTTGTTCTTCAATGTCTGGAAGACTTTTGAGGATAAAAAGCTTATTTTACACAAATAAGAATACTAGCTTCTTGACCTCATTGAGGAAAGGAAGAGCTGTGCTAGGAAGAAAACATCCAGCCGCACCCAAAGAGCAGGACTGGACACCCGGAACATTCCACGGCTTCTACAGGACACACGTTCTCCCAAGAGCACAGGCTGGATTGCAGTTGCTACAGGTCATTCCAGTTGCCTCCTGACCTACCTATTATTGTTGAAAATATCTGAAGCAGTCCAGGCATTTTTCCGATTTCCCCCAGTAGTCTGCATTAGAGGAAGAATACAATATTCATTAGGATACAAGCTCCATGACTGCTCCATCCCCAAAGGCTGGAACAGAGCCTGACATTAGTAGAAACTCTATAAATATGTATTGAATCAACAAATGATATCTAAGAAACGTGCAGGATTTCATTCAGGGTTTTTTTTTTTGTTTGCTTGTTTTTGTTTGTTTATTTTTTTGTTTATTTTTTAATCTTTGGACCATATGTGCCCATTAAAAAGCAAACTGGGGGCAAGAACATGATCTTTCCAGCATCTACTACACTATTGGTACATAACTAATTTTAAGTAATATCCAAAGTTCTTAAGTTACAGGCTAGTGCTGTGGAAACAGTCAGTCTCGTACAATGGTTAAAAGTTTAGACACAGCTTGCCTGATTTCAAATCCCAGCTCCACCTCATGAGTTACATGACCTTTGGACAGGTAACTTAACTTCTCTCTGAAAATAGACATAATAACAGCACCTCCCTCACATGGTAGTTGCAAAAATTAAGTAATTTAAAATACAAAAAGTACTTAGAACAAACCAAGCACCTAGTGTTTGCTTTATCATTATCATTATTATTAATTTTAACACTTATCCTAGGTTTGAAATCATCTAAGAAATTCTAACTTCCAAGATTTTTGTTTACTCTCAGAAAAACACAACTTCCTGTTTCTAAGTGGGGGAAGCTTTTAAAAGTTACAAAAAGACTCAAAGACTTCTTGGACATCAAATAGCTCTTACTAAACAACAGTTTGGTGAGTTAAGTGTAAAGGAATCAAAAACATATGGATTAAATTTCCTTTATAATACACATGGGTTTAAAATGAAGAGAAAAGTGTTTAGCAAAACACACTTTGGATTTGCCAAACCCAAAACACTGAAAAACAGTTCAAGACATTCTGCAGACCCAGAACAGAACCAGGTCCCGCCATCCACAGTTAATATTCTCACCCATCTGGACCTCTGCACTCCAAACTGCTCCATAGCCTGTCATTTTGTGATCAATCTTCTCAAGCATAACCTTCCCCCAGTTTATGAAGAAGTATGCTGCACCTCAGAAGTAGTATACAAGCAGTTTATAATTTAAAAGACAAAGAGGTAATCATCTGCACATGCCTTTTATTTTAATATTTTACTGAAGATCTATAACTATGCATTTAAATGCAATGGTGTTGCATATACTAAAACTAAGATGTAGACGAAGGTCTTATACTAAGTTTATATTTTTCTGTTTGCAACATAACCACGAGCAAGAGGCAACTTGTATATCTGAAAGTATTATTTTGAATCGAAAAATATTCTAAAAATTTTCTGCATAAACATGATCTTTTTGAGAGTATTATAATAATATCACCCTGTCTGTCCATGTTATTAGGATTGAAAAACAGGTTACTGCCTGACCAGGAAACTCTTTCCTCATACATTAAGTCTATGAGATGTTCTGTAGCTCCACTTTAAGAAAACAAATAAGTTTCAAATTTTTTATTTCTTCTGAAATAATTTTCTAAACTAAACCCCTTTACAGGCTTTTATAGAGGAGGAAAAAAAAAAAAAAAAAACCAGGCTGCAATACTGATACCCCAGAAAAGCAGACAGGAATCAAAAGCCCATGTTAACATTAATGACGTGATCACATCTAAAGAAGCAATTTGTTAATGATACAGGCAGATATATGGATGGCATGACCTATTTTGTTTCTGCTAAACCTTGCTGCATTTGTGTATTTTCTGTAGATCCAATATCATAAGACTTACTGAATCAGTTAATAAGTCTTTCTGTAAATAAAATATTAGGATAAAATAGAAAGAATTTAATGTTTCTGAGTATGTCTTAAATTGAGATTGGAGGGTGACAAAAATAATTTAAAACACATTTCTCTATCTTGAAACGTATTAGTTTTTTTAAAAAAATTTTTTTTCTTAATGACTTAACTAAAAATATTCTGATTTTAGAAGTATTTTTCCCTGCTTAAGAGCAGTCTAAGGCAATGTGGGTGGTCCCTTCCTTTAGAAACTGTCAGATTCTCTTTCAGTAGGAATTTTGCAGCTAAAAGAACTATCTTAAGAATGAAGTGTTGATCTTGTATACACATATTTTCTCATTTTTAGGACTAATTTAATTGATGAATACAGACACTAGTTTGCATTTCATCAGTTTTGTAGAAATATCACTGAAGAAATCAGAGCAAGACCTATTATAATCTCCACAAACCCCTCCCTTACCCACCATTCCTGTCTGCCCAAGAATCTTCTTTCCAGTGCATTTGAGATCAGATTTTCTGCAGACATGTTATCTTGGCTCACGAGAGACTGGGAGATCCGTGATCAGTCATGGAAAGTTTTTAAGTTATAAAATAAAAATAATTACAATGAAAGTAAAATTTTATTATGGCCCATTATACTTTGTATTAATTTTGATTTCTTATGACTGAAAAGATAACCTGTGATATCTTCAATTTTTGTCCTTGTAAAATATGCCAAAATTTTCAAAAATTTTAGTTCATAGACAGGAGGACCAGAATTTCTGGAATAATTTGAATGTTTGCAAAACTCTTTTTTAATAGTGTAAACATTTCCCAAAAATCTTAATTATGACATTAATCACTTGAGAAAGCATTGTTGCACAAGGAAAAAATTCAGTCCAGCCACAAATCATCAAAAGCATCAAATAAATGAAAATCAACTTAATGAAGCTTTATCACAATTAACATTGCTTTTACATTATATAAAGCAAATAGCCATAGGTGCTCACTACTTGAACTATTTCACATCTCATGAATTGGATTGACCTTTAAAATCATTATCTATAAGAACATCTGTGGTCTCTGACTACATATTGTCATTCAGATATACAAGTATCATGGCCGTTTGATCACAGAGATATTTAAAAGCATAAGATCCAAATTAACCTCCTTTCTCTGATGGAAGCTGATGAGAACTCTAGGTTTACTCATTTCATCAGACATGTACAGAAGATCCAGTAGGTGTTAGCCACCAAGGAATCACAGAGAAATAAGATGTCATAGTTTAACCATTGATCATAATTTATTTAACATTAAGATTAAAAACCCTGAAAGAGTACAGAGTGGAAGGAGACCTCAGAGATCATCTAATCCAACTCTCATTTTACAGATGAAAAAATTAAGCTCCAGAGTAGTCAAAAAGATTTGTTTAAATTGTCATTTGATATGTATACAAGTTAGAGAAGAATGATATATAGTTATGATCTTTTGACATGTATGGAGAATCTATTGCATAATTAGCTTATGTAGCCACCATTTATCATTTTATTGTAGCATAATTGTCTATGTAGTGCTTTGGCTCAAATTAGGTTTGTTTGTTTGTTATTTCCTTTAAGCAAACCTCTGTCTGAACATGCAGTTTGGAATAGTGCTAATTAAATCAAGGTCCTGTACTGTTTCTTGTTTGGATCACTTAACTTGGTTATGTGCCATAGTCTTAAGTCTGGCCAAGCATCTCACAAATTTTAATACATTCAAAATGAACTGGGTAAGAGAGTACAGCTAAATCCTATAATATATTTCCTTTGCTAGAAAAACTACTCAGCCTAAATATCCTATTGAAAATGAATCTGTAGACAGAACACTTACCTTGATGACAACTAGGTAAATTACTCAATAATTACTCAAAGAAAATTCAATTTTTTCTATCTCTAATCATTTCCACATCAGCTTGCCTCACAGCAGTAGCTAAGGTGACATCCATTTTCTGTACGTGTTCATGTGAGTGTAACCATTTGGAAAAAGACAAAGTCATAATGACTAGAAGACACTGTTAGTAGGCCTCCCCTTTCTTCCACAAAACTCCAGTTTTATTCAGATATTCATCACTCAGGGAGTATGACCCTACAGGCAACTAAAAGACAAATCTGCATACCAATCATGATTTTCCCATCCCTCTTGCCAATGGATAGTTTGGCCATGGCTATATAGTAGGAAATCTATAGGCACATATCTGGAGAAGGTTTCTGTGGCTGAGATGGTTAGCTAACCCTCAAAGTTTCATTTTTTTCTCTTCCATGGCATATGGCAGTTTCTGGGAAGCAGCTGTCCAGCTAGGTACTATAGTTCCCAATCCCTTTTTTCATACATAGAATCATGTGATTATTTCTAGTCAATAGACTGTGATCAGAAGGCCAAGATAGTCACATACACATTCTCTACCCTGCAGCAACCTGGGATCTCGTGTATGAAGATGGCAGCATCATAGAATTGTCCAGTTTGAGGGAAGTTGTCCAGAAATATCTGGTACTTTATATGAATGAGTAATTTTATGGTGTGAAGCTACTTCTATAAATTCTACTTTTTTTTTAAAGGTTTATTTTTAATTGACAAATAATTTTACTGTATATATTTACGGGGTACAATGTGATATTTCAATCCATTGTGGAATGATCAAATCAGGATAATTTGATCCGTCGCTTCAAATATTTATCATTTCTTTGTGGTTAGAACATTTAAAACCCTCTTTTAGCTATTCTGAAATATACATCATTATTAACTATATTCATCTCACAGTGCAATAAAATATAAGAACTTATTCCTCCTACCTAACTGTAACTTTGTACCCCTTGACCAACATCTTCCCTTTTCCCCATCCACCTCTCCCCCAGCTTCTGGTAACTACCTTTCTACTCTCTACTTCTATGAGTTTGACTTTTTTAGACTCCACAAAAGAGTGAAATCAGCGGTATTTGTCTCTCTGTGCCTGACTTATTTCATTTAATATAACGGCCTCTAGGCTCATCCATGTTACCCAAATGATAGAATTTCATGGTTTTTAAGGCCAAATAGTATTTCATTGTGTACATAAACCACATTTTTTAATACATTCACCCATCAATGTACACTTATGTTGTTTCCGTATCTTGACTATTGTGAAAAATGCTACAATAAACATGGGAGTAAGGACATCACTTCAGCATAATGATTTCAATTCCTTTGGGTATATACTCACTAGTAAATTGCTAGATCATATGGGATTTCTATTTTTGGTTTTTTAAAGAACCTCCATACTGTTTTCCAAAATGGCTGCACTAATTTACAATACCACCAACAGTGCATAAGGGGTCTCTTTCTTCCACATCCTCCAACACTTGTTATCTTTGATCTTTTTGATAAGAGCCAATCTAACAAGTGTGAGATAACATCTCATTGTGGTTTTAATTTGTGTTTCTCTGATGGATTAGAGATGTTGAGCATTTTTTTGTGTATCTGTTGGCCATTTGTATGTCTTCTTTTGAGAAACGTCTATTCAAGTTCTTTGCCTGTTTTTAACAGGTTTATTTTCTCATTATTGAGTAGTTTGAATACCTTAAATATTTTAAATATTGGCCCCTTACTGATGTATGATTTGCAAATATTTTCTCCCAATCCATGAGATGTCTTTTCAATCTATTTACAGTTTCGTTTGCTGTACAGAAGCTTTTTAGTTTGATGCAATCCATTCGGTCTATTTTTGCTTTTGTTGCCTGTGCTTTTAAGATTACATCCAAGAAATCTCTGTCCAGACCAATGTCATGGAGCTTTTTCCCTATGTTTTTGCTAATTTTATAGTTTCATGTCTTATGTTTAAGTCTTTAATCCATTTTGAGTTGATTCTTGAAAAGGGATGAGATAAGGGTCCATTTTCATTCTTTTGTATATAGATATCCAGTTTTTATAACACCATTTATTGAAGTGACTGTCCTTTCCCCATTGTGTATTCTTGGCAGCTTTGTTGAAAATCAATTGATTGTAGGTGATATGTAGGTTTATTTTGTGGCTATCTTATTCAATTGGTGACTGTGTCTGTTTTTTGTGCCAGTACCATGCTGTTTTGATTACTATATATTTGAAATGTGGTAGTTTGATGCCTCCAGCTTTGTTCTTTTTGGTCATGATTTCTTGGGCTATTCTGGTTCTTTTATGGGTCATACAAATTTTAGGATTGATTTTTCTATTTCTGTGAGAAATGACATTGGGATTTTGATAGAGGTTGCATTGAATCTTTTTCTTTCATGTTTATTGGTACTTTATTTATATTTTTCTTTATAGCAGAATAAGTTTTAGCTTTTGAAAATCTTTTTTTTTTAATTTCAGAATATTATGGAGTACAAATGTTTTTGTTACATGAGTTGCTTTTGTAATGCTTGAATCACATCTGTAGGTGTTCCCATCACCTGAATAGTGTTCATTATACCCATTAGGTTGGTTTTTGCCCCTTCCCCTTCCCCTGCTCCCTGCTTGATTTCCAATGAGTTTTATTTCCCTCTGTGCATGTGTGTGTCCATTGGTCAGTTCCAATTTAATAGAGAGTCATGTGGTGTTTGTTTTTCCATTCTTGAGATACTTCACTTAGGATAATGGTCACCAGTTCCATCTAAATTGTTGCAAAAGGCATTAATTCATTCTTTTTTATGGATAAGTAGTATTCCATTTTATACACATACCACATTTTGTCAATATACTCATGAATTGATGGGCACTTGGGTTGATTCCACATCTTTGCAATTGTGAATTGTGCTGCAATGAACATTCAAGTGCTGATGTCTTTTTGATAAAATGAATTCTTTTCCTTTGGGTAGATACCTAGTAGTGGGGATTGCTGGATCAAATGGTAGGTCAACTTTTAGTTCTTTGAGGAATTGCCATACTGGTTTCCATAGAAGTTGTAATAATTTGCAGTCCCACCAACAGTGTATGGGTGTTCCTTTCTCTCTGCATCCACGCTAGTTATCTATTGTCTTTGAACTTTATAATGAAAGCCATTATAATGGGGGTAAGGTGGTATCTCATTGTGCTTTTAATTTGCATTTCCCTGATGATTAGTGACAATGAGCATTTTTTCATATGTTTACTGGCCATTTGTCTATCTTCTTTTTAAAAGCTGTTTATGTCTTTTGCCCACTTTTTAATGGGGTTGTTTTTTTCTTGCGGATTTCCTTGTGTTCTTTGTAGATTCTGGATATTAGCCCTTTATCAGATGTATAGTTTGTGAATATTTTCTCCCATTCTGTAGGTTGTCTATTTGCTCTGTTGATTATTTCCTTAACTGTGTAGAAACTTCTTAATTCGGACAGATCCCATATATTTATTTTTGTTGTTGCTGAAATTGCCATTGGGATCTTAGTCATAAACTCTTTGCCTAGGCTTATACCTAGAAGAGTTTTTCCTCCATTTTCTTCTAGAATTCTTGTGGTTCCATGCCTTAAATTTAAGTCTTTTATCCATCTTGAATAATTTTTTCTAAGTGGTGAGAAAGAGGGCGCCTGTTCTGTTCTTCTGCATGTGGCTATCCAATATTCCCAGCACCATATAATGAATAAGGTTTCTTTTCCCCCATGTGTGTTGTTGTCTGCTTTGACAAAGATCAGTTGGCTGCAAGTAGATGGTTTCATGTATGGGTTCTTTATTCTGTTTCATTTGTCTATGTCTCTATTTTTGTGCCAATACCATGCTGTTTTGGCTACTATAGCCTTGTACTATAGCTTGAAGTATGGTAATGTGATGCCTCCAGATTTGTTCTTTTTGCTTAAGATTGCTTTGGCTATTTGGGCTCTTTTCTGGTTCCAAATGAAGCATAGAATTATTTTTTGTACATCTGCAGTGTATGACCATGGTATTTTGATGGGAATTGCATTGACTTTGTAAACCACTTTGGATAGTATGAACATTTTAACAATGTTGATTCTACCAATCCATGAGCATCATATGTTTTTCCATTTCTTTGTATCATCTTCTATTTCTTTTCTGTGTTTCATAGTTCTCCTTGCAGAGAGATCTTTCACCTCTTTGATTAAGTAGATTCCTAGATATATTATTTTCTTTGTAGGTATTGTGAATGTTATTGAGTCTTTGATTTGACTCTCAGCTTTATTGTTATTGGTATATAGAAAGACTACTGATTTGTGTACATTGATTTTATAACCTGAGAATTTGCTGAATTTATTTATAAATTCCAGCAGGCTCTTGGTGTAGTCTTTGGAGTTTTCTAGATACAAGACAATATCATCAGCAAAAAACGATAGTTTGACCTCCTCTTTCCCCATTTGGATACCCTTTATTTCTTTCTCTTGTCTGATTGCTCTGGCTAGGACTTTCGGCACTATGTTGAATAGAAGTGGTAACAAGGGGCACCCTTGTCTTATTCCAGTTCTTGGGGAAATGTTTTCAACTTTTCCCCACTCAGTATGATATTGGCTGTGGGTTTGTCATATATGCCTTTTACAATTTTGAGATATGTTCTTTCTATGCCCAGTTTATTGAAGGTATTCATCATGAAAAGATGCTGGATTTTGTCAAATGCTTTTTCTGCATCCATTAAGATGCTCATATAGTCTTTGGTTTTGCTTTTGTTTATGTGGAGAATCATATTTATTGATTTATGTGTGTTGAATCATCCTTGCATCCCTGGGATGAAGCCCACTTGGACACGGTGGATTATTTTTCTGATGTGATGTTGAATTCAGTTTGCTATTATTTTACTGAGGATTTTTGCATCTATATTCATAAGGGATATTGGTCTGTAGCTTTCTTTTTTTGTTGTGTTTTTTCCTGGTTTTGATATCAAGATGATACTGGCTAAATAAAATGAGTTGGGGAAAATTCCCTCCTTCTCAATGTTATGGAATAATTTCTGTAGTATAGGTACCAGCTCTTCTTTGTAGATTTAGTAGAATTTGGCTGTGAATCCATCTCACATGGGGCTTTTTTTTGTTGTTGGAATATTTTTCATTGCTGTTTTGATCTTTTTGCTCATTACTGGTCAGTGCAGTAATTCTATTTCTTCCTGACTGAGTCTTGGGAGGCTGTGTGTTCCAGGAATTTGTCCATTTCCTCTACATTTTCTAGTTTATGTGCATATAGAGATTATTGTAGCATTCATGGATGATGTTTTGTATTTCTGTGGTATCACTTCTAATGTATCCTTTTTCATTTTTGATTGAGCTTATTTGGGTCCTTTCTCTTCTATTCCTGTTTAATCTAGCAAGAGGTCTGTTTATTTTGTTTATCTTTTCAAACAGTCAACTTTTTGTTTTGTTTATCTTTTGTATTTTTTTCCATTTTATTTACTACTGTTCTGACCTTTGATATTTCTTTTCTTCTGCTGGCTTTGGGTTCAGTTTGTTATTCTTTTTCTAATTCCTTGAGATGGGACAATACGTTGCTTATTTGTGATCTGTCTTTTCGATGTAGGCATTTAAGGCTATGAATTTTCCCCTTAGAAATGCTTTTGCTGAATCCCATAGACTTTGATAGCTTGTGTCCCCTTTGTCATTCAATTCAAGGAATCTTTTTATCTTCATGGTAATTTCATTATTGACCCAAGAATCTTTCAGTAGCAGGTTGTTTAATTTCCATGACTTCGTGTAGACTTGAGTGTTTCTCTTGAAATTCATTTCCAGTTTTATTCCACTGTGTTCTGAGAAGACACATGGTATGATTTTGACTTTTTTAATTTGTTGAGACATGTTTTGTTGCCTAAGATATGATCTCTCTTGGAGAATGTCCCATATGCTGGTGAGAAGAATGTATATTGAATAGTTTTTGGGTGGAATATTCTGTAAATGTCTGTTAGATCCATTTGCTTTAGAGTCTGATTTAAATCCATTGTTTTTTTATTTAGTTTCTGCTTTGATGATTTGTCCAGCTCTGACAGTGAGGTGTTGAATTCCCTGACAATTATGATGGTGTTATTTATTTCTTTGCTTAGCTCTAGTAAAATTTGCTTTATGTATCTAGGAGCTCCTGTGTTAGGTGCATATATATTTAGGTTTGTTATGTCTTCTTGTTGAATTGCTCCCTTTACCATTATATAATGACCCTCATTGTCTTTCTTTATTTTTGTTGGTTTAGAGTAAATTTTATCTAATAAGAGAATGGCTGCTCTCTTTTGATTTCCATTTGCAAGGAATATTTTTTCCATTCTTTTGCACTAAGTCTGTGTGAATACTTGCAGTTTAGATGTGTTTCCTGGAGACACAGATACATCAGCTGTGTTTTTTCATCCATTCAGCCAGCCTATGTCTTTTGAGTGGAACATTCCAACCATTAACATTGAGTAATAGAATTGATAAGTGGGATGCTGTTCTGTACCTCATGTTAGGAAGTGTCTTAGTGCTTTGTTTTCCCTCTTGTGCTCTTGGTTTATGAGAGTTGTGAGTTTTAGGGGTTTTCTGAGAGTGGTTTTACACTGGTGGGTATCTATCATGCTGATTCATGCATAATGCAGTTCTGATTATTTCCTGTAGGGCAGGTTTGGTCATGGCAAATTCCCTCAGTGTCTGCTTGTCTGGAAAAGACTTAATTTCTCCATCAATTGTGAAACTTAATTTTGCAGGATACAAAATTCTCACCTGGCAGTTCTGTTTAAGAAGATTGAAGATGGGCCCCAATCCCTCTGGTTTATAAGGTTTCCACTGAGAATTCTGCAGTTAGCCTGATAGATTTTGCTTTGTAGGTTAGCTGTTGCTTTCATCTTGCTGATTGCAGAATTTTCTCCTTCATTTTGACTTTGGCCAGGTTGATTACCATGTGTCTTGGAGATGTCCTATTTGCTATGAATCCTCCTGGTGTTTGATGATCATCTTGTATCTGGATTTCTGGCACTACCAGGGAAGTTTTTCTCAGCAATTCTCTCAAATAGATTTTCCATGCTTTTAGCCCTTTCTTCTTCCCCCTCAGGGATACCCATAATTTATACTTGAGTTTACTTCACATAGCCCTGTATCTATCTCAGTGATTGCTCAGACATTTTTACCCTCTTCTCTACCTCTTTAAATGATTGGGTTAGTTTGAGAGCCTTGTCTCTGGCTCTGAGATTTTTTCTTCTCCTTGGTTTAGTCTGTTGTTGAAGCTTTTTGCTGTGTTTTGAAATTTCCTAGATGACTCTTTCATTTCTTTAAGTTCTATTGTATCTTTTCTTATGGGTTGTCTAACTTTTTAGTTACTTTTTCATTGATTTCCTGAAATTTTTTTTTTTTTGCTTCTTTTTATTGGTTTTCAACTTTCTCTTCAATTCCATTCATCTTGTTTGCCATCCATATTCTGAATTCTATTTCTGTCATTTCAACAATTTCCTTGTGGGTGGAGTCCACTACTGTAGCTCTATTGTGTTCCCTTGGGGATGTACAACTATTTTGTTTTTTCATGTTGTCAGAATTCTTTTCCTGGTTTCTTCTCATCTGTCTCCTCTTCTCTTGGCTCTGGGTTTATAGGATTGCAGGGCTCCTGTTGTACTTTGCTGCGAACTCTCCTGTTTAGTAAGGGAATGGAGAGGACCCTAGATGGAGATTTTGTGTTCTATTCTGGAATGTTGACTGGTCAAGGGAGGGGGCAGGTGCACTAAGAACCTATAGAACAGCTGTTCTGTTTTGACCTCTTCCCCTGTGATTGCCTCAGTTTGAGCCAGTGCTGGATAATCTTCATGTTGGGTGAAGAGTTGTTCCACAGCTCATTCTTGGGAGTTCAAGTTGGGGGCTGGATGTGACCCTCTCCACAGCAGCTTTTGTTGTGGGGGATTGCTCTCCCTGGGGTCACCCAGGGGAGGTGACAGTGGCAGCTGTCTATTTAGGTGGTGGTCATGGATGACCATGCTGTGGGCATTTGAATGAACTGGGTCCAGGAGTAACAGCTGCTCAGGGATGGGGCATCCCAGATGAAATTTTGGCCCCTGGGGAGGCTCTGCTGGCCCAGCAGCAGTGGTGGAGGCTCAGGGATGGGTCTTGGGGCCTTGGCTCAACTCCAGAATCTTGGGATGGTATCATAGGCCTGGTGAGTTCCCTCTAGCTACACGGGCAGAGCCTTGGGCTCAGGCACAGTGAGAGCTTCAGAGCTGGATCTAGGGATTACGGGGGCAGAGCTGTGAAGATGGGAGTGCTGTTCCACTAATGTGGAGAATACTAATGAAAGTTGTGCAGGCAAGGGCTTGTCTCAGCAGCCCGGGGAGCACAGAGGTGAGCTGAGGCTATTGGTTGGCCAAGGTTCTCCCCTCCTCTATCTAGGTTCCACTGAGGCAGTTGCCCAAGGCTTTCCAGATGGTGTCTGTGGCATCTGAGGCCCCTCTTCTGCTCAGATCCCACACAGGAGGCAAGGGGTGCTCCGCTCCCAGTCCCAGGGCATGGCACAGAGGGATGTCTGCTGTGTCTGCTCCCTCCTTAGCCCAGCCAGAAAGCTGAGTCTCAGGCAGACCTGGTGCCATGCACCAGAGTAATCAGGATAGTGTCAGCTGCAGAAACCTGGGATTGGCAGCCTCTAGATCTCTGTTGCACCTGCTCTCCAGTGCAATGTCTTTGCACAGACTCTGAGGAGCTCCCCAATTAGCCCACAGGTCTGCAGTGGAAGAGGGAGACCCCTCCACAGCTTGAGCAGCCTACAACTTTTATTCCTCTCCTAAAAAGCGGCACTCCCACGAGTTGCTTCTATTCTGCTGTCTTCCCCTCCCCTAGCTGTGTGAATTACATTGGGACCCCTAGCTTAATCTCTGAGATGGTAGGTGATGCTTGTCTTGCATTGAATCTTTACATTGCTTATGTAGTATAGACATTTTAACAATATTAATTCTTCTAATCCATGAATATAGTATATCTTTCCATTTGTTTGTGTCATTGCTCAGTATTCAGATCCTACACTTCTGTGGTTAAATTTATAAGTAAATATTTTTATGCTATTGTAAATGAGATTGTTTTCTTAATTTTTTGGATAGATTTTTGTTAGTGTGTAGAAGCACAACTGATTTTTGTATTTTGATTTTTTATCCTGCAACTTTACTGAATTTGTGTATCAGTTCTAGCTATTTATCTGTGGAGTCTTTAAGATTTACTACATGTAAGATGGTGTCATCTGCAAACAGAGACAATTTTGCTTCTTCCTTTCCGATTTGGATGCCTTTTATTTCTTTCTCTTGCCTAATTGCTCTGCTATGACTTCCAGTACTATATTGAATAGAACCTAGGAGAGTGGAAAGCTTGTCTCATTTTTGATCTTAGAGAAAAAACTTTCAGCTTTTCACTGTTGAGTATGATGTTAGCTGTGGGCTTGTCAAATATGGTCTTAATTAAGTTGTACATTTCTTCTACACTTAATTTGTTGAGAGTCTTTATCATGAAAAGATGATGTGTTTTGTCAAATGCTTTTCCTGAACCTATTGAGATGATTGTGTGATTCTTATCCTTCATTTTGTTAATGTGTTGTATCTGTTTACTTACTTTTGTAATCTGTCTGGTTTAGTCTTCATTTATGAAATGATTTTTTTATTTTCAATTTTTTCTTTAATTCTATCACCTCATTTTTGAATTTTTCTGATTCTGATTTACAATATATTTTCTAATAAACACATCTTCTATCACCATTTTCTTAAAATTTATTAGCTCATTTTGAAATACTACAATTTTGACCTCTTTTGAGTGTGTTTCTGGAATTGTATAATTATTTATAGGACTGTGATTCTAAATTCTGATTCTTTTTTCTCTTATAATAACTTTGACCTTTTTCTGTTTTCTATTGCTGATTTTTGTATGCATTTAGCTTTCCATAACTTTAAAGGAGGCTTTTTTCCTGCTGTTTTTGTGTAGCATTAAAAAATATGGTGGCCAGGTGCGGTGGCTCATGCCTGTAATCCTAGCACTCTGGGAGGCTGAAGCAGGTGGATCACTCAAGGTCAGGAGTTCGAGACGAGCCTGAGCAAGAGCGAGACCCCGTCTCTACTAAAAATAGAAACAAATTATCTGGACAACTAAAAATATATATATAGAAAAAGTTATCCGGGCATGGTGGCACATGCCTATAGTCCCAGCTACTCAGGAGGCTGAGGCAGGAGGATGACCTGAGCCCAGGAGTTTGAGGTTGCTGTAAGCTAGGCTGACGCCACAGCACTCTAGCCAGGGCAACAGAGCCAAACTCTGTCTCAAAAAAAAAAAAAAAGTGATTTTTTTTTTCTGTGATTTTTCTGGCTCTTTTCCCCTTCTTCACTTTAACCAAATCTTTTCTTTCCTTTGTCTCCATTGTCTCTATTCCTGCTCAATTTTTATTTCACCCGCAGCAGTTTCTGCTCACTGTGAAACCCTGTGCTGAAAAGGATCTGTCTGGTCACTTCTGAGAATTCACAAAGGTAGGGGGAAGATTGAGCACAACACTAATGGAGTGGGCAAAATTCTGCCCAGTTTCAGCTTCTCTTCTCAACTTGGCCTGCTACACTTTCCAGTGAATTCCTTTTCCATTTTTTCTCAGGTTTTTTAGATATCTGTTGCATTCCTCTAATTCTCCCACAAAGATGTTGATAACACTCATATGTTGTAAGTATTGGTAGTTTATCTCCAACTGCATGTATTTTGGTGTTTGTTACAATACCTTGCCTATTTTTTTTTTTTTTTGGAAATGTTATTCATGAGCTTTTTGCTTTTGCTATCTAATCTCTCTCTCACTGTTTATACCTAGATGTTTGGGAAAACTCAAAACCATCACTGAAACCAATTTCCCAGCATCCTCACATATTCATTTGATTATTAGTAAATTTTCAACTCGGATTAAATCAGAAAATTTTTTTAAAAATAGAAATATCTTCCCATTAATAAAAATGAGGTTTGGAAGGCAGAACGTTAAGCAAAGTCTTGCCATGTATGGTGATCTGAAGGTGATGCCAGGGAGCAGAAGTATGGGTCATAAACAGTAAAATGGAAAGGAGGAAACCAATACAAGGGTGTGTTATGGAGATGGCTACTTTACAGTCAACTAACTGAGGCTGGGACATTTCACAGAGCTTTATGAGAAGTATCTCAGCACTATCTGCCTGAATTATGTAAGAACAAAAAGTATTTGTATATCTGCCCCATCCCATTAACCAGAGGTGACCCCACAGTATAAGTTTCCCACACTTCTGGGCTGTGCCTGTACAAATGCAGAGTGGAGTCCCCTGGGCATCACAACCCAGGCATTAGAGAAACCCCAGGAAGGGAAGAGGTGTGTCCTGCTGACATTGCAAGATGCTGTCTGATTACCCATGTGAAGCTGGTCAAACCTGTGAGGAACCGACAGCAGTGGATGGAGTAAACAGGGGGATCATGAGGATTTGGATTGTGTCTCAAGCGGTGTCTGCAAAGGTTGGATGAAAGTTTAGTAAAATATCTAAAAACAAAGTATCCTAAATTGATGAATACTATAAGAAGATTTCAGAGGAAATATTTAAAGTATTTAGGAGTAGAATTCAGGTAATGAGATTAATTTCATATAAGCCTTAAGGTAGTCAATCCTAATCACATTTTGAGATATTAATTGCAAATTATTGTCATATGTTCATTAACTTAAGTTCCCAGAGCATGTCTAAGGGGTAAACATGAAAACTTAGTTTAAGTTAATATCTTTTATGGTGAACTATCATAGGACATACAGCAATGTGTGATAATATATAAATATATATTCTACTCAATACATATCAATAACCAAGTCTTTTTATGACAAGTATTAATATGTAATGGATCCACCTTTTATTAAATCTATATAACAACACTTGATTTAAAAAGAAAGAATTTTGTATTTGAATAACTTTCTGTTCCAGGAAAAAATGTTCAGTATTATAAGTTGTCTTAAATGGTCATAATAATATACTTGGCATGTTCTACTTCATTAACTTTGCTTACAGAATACTATCACATCTATTTTTAGGTTCAATTTTAATGACTGTTAAGCCCCCATCCACCCAGACTAACAGGAAATCCAGTCCTTTTCCTCAGCTTCTCCAGCCCATGTAGTCCATGGGACTCCATGGTTGCTTACCCTGATCCATAAAGCACTCTTTGTTCCCACTGGTTTCTTACAGGGAGAGTAGCCACAGCCTTCAAAGCCACTATCTCAAACATCCTATCTGAAGGCAGCCCTGCTATGAGCCTAGTTTGTCTTTAGCATTGCTTTTGAGTTTTCTATAGTAGATGACTGTTGTGGTTGGTGAAACCAATGCAGCCAAGAAGCCATTTCCAAGGGAGCTGTTTGGAGCTGTTCATCCTTAAGCAGTTTTTGAGGTTCACGCAAGAAGAGTACTCTTTCTGCCAGCACAATCTCAGGTATAGATGTTCCATGCCAAACCGGGCTCTGGTTCCCAATGTTACAGCTTCCAGTTAATATTCATGCCACCCTTGTCCCCCAAACACATACCCTCATTGTGCCTAGAAATAGCCCTCCCCACAACTCTTGGTTCTGGGTTTATGTGCAGACCATCAGTTCTGGCTCCTCTTGCCTATGCTGTGGCAATATACAGCTGATACACTGATGTCCTAGATCACAGAATGTGATGCCTGTAGAAGTTTAGAGGACACTGGTCCTAGCCCTGTCACTTTACTGATAAAGAAACCAAAGCCCAGAGTGAAAAAGTGTCCAGAATAAAACATTTAAGTATTTAGCTATAGATTTAAGAGTAGATATCTTTATTCTTTCTCTTGTGCTACATCTTTCCTCTGGCCTTTGAATAAGAAGTAGGATTTAGTAGAACAGGAGTATATAGTATATCATGGAAAATTAACAAATATGTGGAAATTAAACAATATGCTCCTGGACAACTACTGGGCCAAAGAAGAAATTAAAGAATTTTAAAAATATCTTGAGACAAACAAAATTGGAAACACAACATATCAAAACTTATGGGATGTAGTAAGAGTAGTTCTAAGAGGGAAGTTTACAGCAACAAATGAGCCTACATCAAAAAAGAAGAAAGATCTAAAATAAACAACCTAATGTTACAGCTCAAGGAACTAGAGAAAGAAGAACAAACTAAGCACAAAGTTAGCAGAAGGAAGGCAATAGCAAAGGTCAGAGCAGAAACAAATTAAGAATAGAAAAACAATAGAAAAATCAATAAAACTAAGAGTTGTTTTTCAAAAACCTAAACAAAATCAACAAACTATTAGCTATATTAAGAAAAAGACACAGAAGTCTCAAATAAATAAAATCAGAAATCAAAGAGGAGACATTACAAATGATAACAGAAATACAAAGGATCATAAGAGACTAATATGAAAAATTTATATACCAACAAATTGGACGACCTAGAAAAAATGGATAAATTTCTAGAAACATATAGCCTACAAACACCGAGCCAAGAAGAAACTGGAAATCTGAGCAGACCAATAATGAGTGAAAAGATTAAATCAGTAATTAATTACAAGTCCATTGGTGGATGAATAAAGAAGATGTAGTGTTTATACACACACACAATGAAATATTATTCAGACTAAAAAAAGAAGGGAATTGTCATGTACAACAACATGGATGAACCTGGAGAATATTTTGCTAAGTGAAATAAGCCAGACACAGACAGACAAATACTGCACGATCACACTTCTATAGAATCCAAAAAAGTCAAACTCACAGAAGCAGAGAAGAGAATCATCACCAGGGCTGGTGTGTGGAAGAAGTGGGGAGATGTTTGTCAAAGGGTACAAAGTTACAGGTGTGCAGGATAAATCAGTTCTGTAGATCAGTGAGTACAGCAAGGTGACTATAGGTAATAGCAATGTATTGTATACCTGAAAGTTGCCAAGAGAGTAGATCTTAAGTGTTCTCACCACAAATAAACCGCAGTACCTATATGAGATGATGGATGTGTTAAATTAGCCTATCATGGCAATCATTTTACGGTGTATACATACATCAAAACATGTACACCTTAAATATATAGAATTTTTATTCGTCAATTTTATACCAACAAATCAGTGCAGGGGGCAAATAAACACAACAAAAAATGCCTTAAAAGATATAGGCAAAAAAACTTTCGAAAATCTAAAGTAAATGAAGGGGCATGGGAAACAGAGTTTTTTAATCGGCACAAAGTTTCAGTTGGGGTGGTGAAAAAGTTCCAGAGATGGATAGTGGTGATAGCTACTAAATGTATTTAATGTAAATGTACTTAATGCCAATGCGTTGTACACTTAAAAATGGTTAAGTGGTATATTCTATGTTATATATATTTTACCCAAATAAAATAGAGTGAAAGTGAAAGGGAAAAAAGAAAGTTACAAATGGTGATAATCAAAAAGTTCCTGAAATGGAAGAAGAAAATAAACAAATATAACCACATAATTAAAAAACTTTCGTAAAAGAATTAAAACAAACAACATATCAGAAGAAGACATGTACCTGAGAATGTTGAACCAGGTAACCAATAACTACACATAATTCAGTAAAACTATGGACTTTTTAAAAACAGGAAAAAATACTTTTTTGCATCTATGCAAAAATAGGTGATTCATAGGGGGAAAAATAGGTTATCATCAGATGTTTTCAAATTTTATTTTTAATTGACAAAAATTATATATATTTATGGTTGTGATATGTTTTGATTGATACATTATGGAATGACTAACTCAAGTTAATTAACATTCATTACTTAACATATTTCTTTACTGTGTGAGCATTTAAAATCCACTGTCTTAGCAATTTTCAAGTATCCAATACACTGTTATATTGTCACACTGTTATCACGATGTTGTACAACAGATCTCCTGAAGTTATTTCTTCTACCTGAAATTTTGTATCCTTTAACCAACATCTCCTCAAACCCTACCCTTACCCTGCCCCTGGTAACCACCATTCTACTCTGCCTCTATGAGTAGAATTTTTTTGGATTCCATACATAAGTGAGATAATGCAGTACTTGCCCTTCTATGCCTGGCTTATTTCACTTAGCATAATGTCCTCCAGGTTCATACGTGTTGTCGCAAATGACAGAATGTCCTTAATTTTATTTTTTGACAGTAGCCTATTATGCCAGACAAAAAAATGAAGTAACACATTTAAGACACTCAAGTAAAGAAAATGTAAATGTATAAAGGTCACAGACAAACTATTATCAACATGCAGGAACTCGGGCAATATCATTCCTATTGGTCCTTCCTTTGGAATTTACTAGAGAAGGAGCCTCAGAAA